>JAULJZ010008800.1:0-16601 GCA_032270985.1 Heliamphora pulchella | reverse complement strand
GCATTTCATTCAAACACCTAACTGGTACAAGGTTCTTAAAAAGTTCACATAGCATTTACACAACCTTTAATCAAAAAGAAAAGCACAATGCCTAGCGTATTGAAGCCTAAACAAACAAATACGGACATAAGTAATGGACAATTGTGTTGCGTTCCCAAGCTGCTTCGTAAATTCCGTAGCAGCGCCACTGCACTTTTATATGCCAAAAGTCCTCTGGCCCCATACGAGCCTTGTTGATTATGACAACTAGTATCTCCAGGTACGTTTCTAGACTGTTAAAGTCGATTATCGGGTTGCGTGGGTTGATGATTCCTCTCTTTTCCCTTGGCTTCTGTGTCTGCATCCACTTTGCATCCATCCAGTCCCCTAATAGCCTTTTGAATCCTGGTGGTACTTTTAGACGGTAGGTGGTTTCATCGCATCTTTCCAATACCCTAAGCGGATCCATGTATCTTGGAAAAGACTCGGGCTTTTTCCACTTCCACGTCCTTTCGGGGAACACTCTCGCATACACTCGCTCTCCGATACGATAGTCTTTGCGGTAGTCCTGGCGGCTCCAGTAGATTACTGCATCCATCGCTTCGTCATCATCTGGCTCTTGTGGCGGCACCTCTAGCGGATTATAAAAGAAGGTGATGGCTCGCTCCTCATTCTCATCGTCATCCTCAAGTCCCTCCTCATCGTCTACTCCGAAGTCTGCCTAATCCCCTACTACATCAGGTTCTTCATTTGCTCCTACTTCCTCAACCTCTTCATCTCCCTGAGCAGGCCACTCATCTGAAAACATCCATGCTAGCGAAAATATGTCTATCAAGTCTTGCTCTTTAGCGGTGTTCTTCCTTCGGGTCCGATTGCTCTGGTTCCGATGCTGCCCACGGTTCCTTAGCCGATTCTGCATCGGACGCCATCCTAAAGAAAGAAAGATAGAGAAAATCCTAAGGTAAAGATTTTAAGTTGTTAAAATTATACGTGATAACTTAATAGTACAGACAATCAAGCACACGCATATCCTCACAAGGTGATGTACCCTCTTTCCCATGGTTCTTTGGTATTTGAACCCAGAGCTTTGACACCAAGTTGTCACGCCCCAAACACCAGGGTCACGCGAAAGCCTACCATAACACCGTTTATAAAAATAAGATTTGCAGTTGGAAATCTATATTTACAACATGCAGTAAAGATCCCCAAAGTTCAGCTCTCATAAATAGTAAACATGCAATCTCATACATAAATAAGTATGTCGCCTCAAGGCATACAAAACTCGCATTTTCGACGAGCAAGATATCATCTATATAAACTACTAGAAAAATCGTCACGCTTCTTGTACACACAGGACTTATCTAGACTCTAATTAAAATTATAAAATTTTATGACTTGATCAAATCGAGTATTCCAAGACCTTGATGTCTGCTTAAATCCATAAATAGATCTCTTAAGCTTGCACAATATGTGCTCCTAGCTCTTCGCTATGAAACTGTCTTGTTGTACCATATAGATACACTTGTTAAGACTTCTGTTAAGAAAAACTGTCCTGACATTTATTTACCAAATTTTGTAATCGAAATGAGCAGCAATAGATAAGAGAATTCGGATAGACCTAAGCATGGCTACCGGCAAAAAGATTTTCTCATAATCGATTCCATCTTTCTGAGTTAACTTTTTTGCAACAAGATTAACTTTGAAGGTTTTAACCTTCTCGTCAGCTCCTCACTTCCTCTCAAGTCCCGGGTCTTAATCTTCTTGTTGAATGCTCTGGCTATCCTTCTTTGGTACCTTTGTATATGAAATAGAGCCTGTAGCCTTCTTTCATCAAACAATAACAGCTCTTCCATCCAATTTCTCTACTATTCCGCCTCTGGAATACTGGCCTCAATTATTACTCTTCGTGAAGGGATTTTCACCTCAATGGACAACACAAATTCCATCCCATACACTAAAGAATAGGGCGTGGTTCTTGTTGAAGCTCTAATCAACATCATGTACCCCCTAGATGTGCCAGCCAATCTTTATGTGAGCTGATCATCTTTTACAGAATCTTCTTTACATTCTTGTTGGCTGCTTCGACTGCCCCGTTGGTTTGTCGCTGGTATGGTGACGACTTGTGAGCCACTATGCGGTATTCTTCAAAAAGGTCCAATAACTCACCTTGGAAGTGCGAGTCGTTATTTGAGATGACTTCATGAGGAACCCCGTATCGACAAATGATGTTCTGCTTGATAAACTTGGCGACGTGAGAGGCTTTCAATACTGAGTAGGAAGCAACTTCCACCCATTTAGTAAAATAATTAATGGCCACCAAAATGAACTCGTGTCCGTTTGATGCCTTTGGTGTTACCCTGCCAATCACATCAATGCCCCATGCTAAAAATCTCCATAAGGACGTCAGGCTATACAGTTGGGAAGGGGGAACGTGCATAAGGTTAGCATGGATCTGGCACTTATGGCACCTCTGCACGAACTGTATGCAATTCGTCTCCATTATCATCCAAAAATATCTTTGTCGTAGGATCTTCTTGGCTAACATGTTTCCACTCATGGGAGGCCTGCAGACTCTTTCATCAGCTCTTGGCCTTCCTCACTGTTGACACATAGTTTGTTGACTCCAGGATGCCCTCGTTTGTATAATTTTCCCCCGCAAATGATAAATTGGGCAGATAATCTCCTTATTGCTCTTTTATCCTTTTTGCTAGCAAACTTAGGGTATTCTCTTTTTTCCATAAAATTTTGAATGTCAAAGTACCAAGGGAGTTCATCGATGCTTTCCTCGATTGCGGCTGTCATCTCGTATGATGGAATTCTCTTCTGCTCAATTATCAATGGTCTCATCCTGACCCCGGGTGGAATATCAATCATTGATGCCAGAGTAGCCAGTGCATCGATGAACTTGTTCTACAATCTCGGAACATAAGTGAAAACCACTAATTTAAAGCACAATTTAAGCTTTTTCAACTCTTGGTGGTAAAGAATTAACGTTACATCCTTGACCTTTCATTCTCCTCTTGTCTGTGAGACCACCAATGTTGAGTGCCCGATGGCTTCCAGTTTCTTTACCCCTAGTTCTAAGGCTGCCTCTAACCCGGATAGGCACGCTTCATACTCAACTTGATTTTTAGTAACTTCGAAGTTGAGCTTCAGAGAGAGAGGAACATGTGATTCGTCAGGAGTGACAAGAAGAACTCCTATTCCATAACCATACTGATTAGATGTGCCACCAAAATACAGAGTCCACTTGTCGCCCTCGACCTCCATCAGCTGCTCATCAGGGAACTGGAATTCTACATCTTCATCTCCCTCAACTGGTTGGTCTGTTAGAAATTATACTACTTCTTTGCCTGTTACTGATTTCCTAGTGGCGTACCTGAGATCAAAATTTGATAGTAATAACAACCGCCGGGCTAGCCTTCTTGTTAATGCCGGCTTCTCGAACAAGTATTTTAACGGGTCCATTCGGGAAATAACATTCACTAAGAAAGACAGTATGTAATGCCTCAGTTTTTAGGAAGCTCAAACCAAAGCCCAATATGTTTTTTCCAGTGGTGTATATCGTATATCGGACCTAGTCATCTTCTTGCTGAGGTAATAGACTGCCTTTTCAACTCTGATTTCTCCTTCTTGTGCCAGCATGTATCCAATAGCCGAGTCATTCATTGACAAATAGAGAATCAGTGGCCTATCGGGCTCGGGAGAAGCCAGAACAGGTGGGTTTTGCAAATAATGACGCACAACTTCAAAGGCATTTTGGCATTTCTGATCCCATTCGAACTTGACTCCTTTCTTCAATAGGCAGAATAACGACTCACGGGTAGTTGTCAGTTTTGTTATGAATTGGCTGATAAACTGTATCTTTTCCAAAAACCCTCTAACTTCGCATTCAGTCTTTAGAGGAGGCATTTTCATGATTGCTTTGATCTTAGAATGGTCGACTTCAATGCCTAGTTGAGTAATCATAAATACAAGCATCTTCCCAACGGTGACTCCGAAGGCATGCTTTTGTGGGTTGAGCCGCATCCTGTATTTTTTCTAATTCTTTTAAAGAACTTCTTTAATGCTATGATGTGTCCATCTTGATCCTTAGACTTCACTATCATATCATTCACATACACCTCGACTTCCTGTGTATCATATCATGCAGCAAAGTAGTGGAAGCCCTTTGATAGGTCCCCCCTGCATTCTTTAAACCGAATGGCATCACATGATAACAGTAGGTGCCCCAAGGTGTAGTGAATATTGTCTTTTTTTGTCCTCAGGGTTCATTAGGATCTGATTGTACCCAGCAAAATCGTCCATGAATGACAATAGAGCATGCCCTGCTGTACTGCCCACCAAAACATCAATATGCGGCAACGGGAAATCATCCTTCGGGTTGGCCTTGTTGAGATTCCAAAAATCTACATAGACTCGGATGCATCCATCTTTCTTTAGAACCGGAACAATGTTGGCCACCCATTTTGGATACTTGGTTACCCTAAGGAATCTAGCGTTGATTTTCTTAATGACTTCTTCTTTGATCTTCAAAGCCCATTTTGGCTGTATTTGTCTTAATATCTGTTTGACCAGTTTAGCATCGAGATATAAAGGGATATGGTGTTGGACAATATCGGGATCAATACTGGGCATATCCTCGTAAGACCATGCAAAGACGTCTTTGAATTTTTCTTTGAATTTTTTTAATAAGGTTATTGATTCCTCACGTTCAACTAAAGATAACGAAGACCCAATTTGCACAATTTGTGGATTAGTTTCATTACCCAGATTAATTGACAACGTTTCTTTAGCTATAGATTCAACGCGCATTTCTTCTTCTCTTTTTATTAAAATTTTTATTTCTTCAGAGACATCCCCGTTGAATTCAAAATCGTCAGAAAGCATATGAAATAAATCAAACAAAGTAGAGTAACCAGAAATCTTGTTAATTTTATTGATATTGAGAAATGGAATTACAAGATCAAATGTCACGCCCCAAAACCCGGAGTGACGTGAAAATCCACCAAACACCAGTTTTATAAAAATAAGTTTTCATACATTCAAATCCACCTGTTGAAATCAAATAAAAACCCAACATGCATCTCTCATAAACATTAAACATCTTGTATATCATGCATAAGTATATTGCCTTGAGGCGCACAAACGTGCCTTTAAATAGCCATACAAAAAGAAAAACTAGTAAAGTCTTCCACTACCATAGGCACCACTAAATCAATTCCTTGTGATCATCAACCTCCAAACCTGAAAATGGTTTTACAACAAAATCGCACACCGTGAACCTAAGCCCAATAGAAACAGACTATAAAGCTGTAAAGCAGGATATGCAATCATATGGTGCGAGCTAACTCAACCACAAGTAAAACGAGGCATTATAACTAATGCAAATAACAATTAAAGAAAACTGTAATCAAAACGTTGCTTTCCACTCGGATCACACAACCGAGGAAAGAGAAAAATGAATCCTATGTACCAACTCTGTCACAAGGGGACAGAGGTAACAACTATAGACTCCTGCCCCTTACCCGATCCCTATACATCATAGGACCAGTTAGGTAATGGCAAGTTCTATACGGAGCGCCACAACGTAAAGGCTGAGTTTACAGGTTCAACAACCCGAGGGAACAAAGCACTGAATCACCTTCTTTACGGGAACTACCCCGAAAGAACAAAAGGTACCTACTCTACGCACGTTTTCGGACTTCCACCGAGGGCAACTAGTGCCAAATACTCACTATCCCAGTACATCTATAGAATTATTTTTACAAAATCAAAATGTTTTCACATTTATACAAAGATCCACCCATCAACATGGAGATCAAACAAACATATAGATCCACCTATTGACATGGAGATCAACAGGCATGTAAAAGCACACTTTTATCAAACGTTTTCAAGGTTGAGCCCCAACCCCAAAGGTCAGCTCCAAACCCCCAAAAGAATACATATTCTCCAAAGTTTTCGTGAAAACTCCTTTTGCAAATCATTCCTTTCCCCAAAATAACCACCAAACCATCTAAGCAACCACCAAACGCCCACACAGGACCCCAGTCGATTGGGCCTAAGCCCCTAGTCGACTAAAAAACTCTCGAGAAAAGAAAATCAAAATAGAAGCAATTTCAGTCGACTGACCTCCCAGGTCCAGTCGACTAAACTCCCAAAATGATGATCCAGCCGACTGATATCATGATCCAGTCGATTAATCCAGTACAGAAAATGTTTTAAGCTACGATTTTTGCCTCCAAGCCTCAAATCAAGCCTCCAAACACCCATCAAATACCCTCGGACATCCACACGCCCAAGCCTTACACCAAAACCTCGAAAGGAAACTCTCGAAACACATTTTCGTCCACCGAAAATGACGAAAAACGATTTTAAGCTAAAAACCCGATTTATCAAAACATAAATCACCTTTTTCATGCATTTCTAAATGGTGAAACATCTTATAATTACATATAGCACCCTTAAACATCTATACAGTCTAAAATCCTACATCGGTGAGTTAACAACTCGGCACCTCGATCGACGTGCAAAATCGAGCTTCGAAGAATGAAATTCCGTCTGGATGGATGTGTAGAGCATGATGCCTATAACAAGGATCGGCTGTTGGTCCGTAAAAAATCAAGCCCCGAGCCCTCGAGAAGTTAGAGAGAAGGTAGAGAGAAAAAGGAGAAAACTTAGTCGTTAAGTTTTGAAAATATATTTTGAAAATATTTAACTCCAGATATTTATAGACCTTCAAAATATCTTTTTTTTTTAATTTTTAAAATTCGCACCGTAACTCCTCGCAGCCCCCAGGACCAACCCCACATGCTTATTTAAACCAAAACGTGCATCAAAACGCATATAAGCATATTAAAGCAAAAATGTCAAAATGTATTGAAAATCATCGAATATGCATATATATCAAAATAAAACGGCACAGGGTCTCACAGCTCTCCCCCCTTAAATTCACTACAAGGTCACAAGGTAAACAACTCTAGGTATCTCGCACGAATTCCAGACTCAAGCTCCCAAGTCACTTCTTCAATCATATGATGAAGCTACTGAACTTTGACATAAACAATTGTTCTCCCCTGTAACACTTGTTCCTTCGTATCTAAGATCTTCACAGGACACTCCTCATACGTGATATCCTCATCAACTCGCAACCCGGCCCAATCCAGAATATGTGAAGGATCAGGCTCATACCTCTAAAGCATAGAAATGTGAAACACGTTGTGCATGGATACTAACTGAGGTGGTACGGCCAGACGGTATGCTACCACCCCAATCCTTTCTAGGATCTCGAAGGGTTCAATAAAGCGTGGTGATAGCTTCCCACTACGGCCTAATCTCATTAACCCTCTACGTGACGAGACCTTCAAAAACACATGATTTCCCACTACAAACTCCAAAGGTCTCCTCCTTTGATCTGCATAACTCGTCTGGCGACTTTGTGTTGTCACCAAATGCTGGTGAATCACTGCAATCTTCTCAGTCGTCTCCCGTACTAGGTCGGGTCCCAAAATAGTGGTCTCACCCACATCTGTCCAACACACCAGAGATCTACATGGCCTACCATACAAAGCCTCATACAGTTGCCATCCCAATACTAAACTGGTAGCTATTGTTGTATACAAACTCTGCCAATGATAGATGATCCTCCCAAGAACCCCGAAAATCAAGCACACAGGCTCTCAACATGTCTTCCAAAATCTGGATGGTCCTCTCAGACTGACCGTCGGTCTATGGGTGAAAAGCTATGCTGAAGGTCAAGCTAGTCCTTAAAGACATTTGAAGACTCTGCCAAAAGCGCGATATCAAGCGCGGATCTCGATCAGAAACAATAGTCACAGGTACTCCGTGTAGTTGGACTATCTCTCGGATATACAATCTGCTCAGCCTGTCCACTGAATCTCTCACTCGAATGGGCAAAAAATGTGCAGACTTCGTCAATCTATCAACCACAACCCAAACAGCATCATGTCCCGCCGGCGATCGAGAAAATCCTGATATAAAATCCATCGTGATATTTTCCCACTTCCACTTAGATATAGGCAACTGTTATAACAATCCTGTCAGTCTCTGGTGTTCCATCTTTACTTGTTGACAAGTAAGGCATCAAGAAACGAACCGGATCACATCCCTCTTCATTCTTGTCCACCAGAATTGACGACGCAAATCATGATACAACCTCGTGTCTCTTGGATGCACTGCAAGACGTGAATGATGAAACTCATATAGCACCTCAGCGTGGCACGACTTTGGCATAAACAGTTGCCCTGTTAACCTCAAACTATGATCTGAACCCACCACCCATCCTATTGTGTCCTTTTCACTAGCAATGCAGTCTCGTATCATCTGAGCCTCCTGATCGATTCGCTGAGCCTCTAACACGCGTGCAACCAATGCTGGCTGTGAAGTTACTGAATATAAAGTCGCACCTCTCCCTGTCTCTCCGAGACACAGATCAAACTTCCCAACATCTCTAAGCATATCCCATTCTCGTATAGCTACAGAAGCTAACGAACAATGAGATCTCCTACTAAGCACGTCAGCTACGACATTTGCTTTTCCTTGGTGGTATTGCAAATCAAAGTCGTAGTCTCCCAACAACTCCATCCATCGTCATTGGCGAAGATTCAAGTCTTTCTGCGAAAACAAGTATTTTAAACTTTTGTGATTAGAGAAAACCTTGAAGTGCCCATATAGATAATTTCACCGTGTCTTCAAGGCGAAGACCACGACTGCCAACTCCAGATCATGCGTCGGGTAGTTTTTCTCGTGTGTCTTCAACAGTCGTGAGCCATAGGCTACAACCTTACCTGCTTGCATCAATACACAGTCCAAACCGTCGTGTGACGCATCGCAATACACTGTATACCCCAAGCCTCGCTCTGGAATAATCAACATTGGTGCACTGGTCAATCTCCTCTTTAGCTCCTGGAAAGCTGACGCACAGGACTCGCTCAACACGAACATAACTCCCTTTCGCGTCAGACGAGTCATAGGTGCTGCCAACCTGGAAAAGTCCTTGACGAACCATCGATAATAACCTGCCAAACCCATGAAACTGCAGATCTCAAAGACGTTTTTTAGTCGCTGCCAATCCATCACAGCATCAATCTTCGACAAGTCCACTGATACCCCATCCTTTGACACCACGTGTCCAAGGAATCTCACCTCTAACATCCAGAAGTCGCACTTCTCGAACTTCGCATACAAGCGATGTTCTCTCAGAAGCTGCAAGACAACATGTAGATGCTCCTCATGTATCTCCCTCGTGGGTGAATAAATCAGAATGTCGTCCATGAACACGACTACAAAACTATCTAGATAAGGATGGAAGATACGGTTCATCAAACCCATAAATGTTGTAGGAGCGTTCGTCAAACTGAACGGCATGACCAAAAACTCGTAGTGACCATAACGAGTCCGAAAGGCTGTCTTCGCTATGTTCTCATCCCTGATCCTCAGCAGGTGATACCATGACCTCAAGTAAATCTTCAAAAAGCAGCGCGATCCCTTCAGCTGATCAAACAGGTCATCAATCCTAGGCATAGGATACTTGTTCTTCACTGTTACATGGTTCAGCTTCCTGTAATCTATGCACAGTCTCAAAGACCCGTCCTTCTTATTTGCAAAAAGAGCTGGAGCTCCCCACGGAGACGTACTCGGCCGCACAAACCCCTTGTCTAGCAACTCCTGCAACTGCACCTTAAGTTCTCACAACTCAGCAGGTGCAAAGCGATACGATGGCATAGAAATGAGAGTCGCTCCTGGAGTACGATCAATAGAGAACTCCATATCTCAGCTCGGTGGTAACTCAAATAGATCATTAGGAAAGATATCTGGGTAATCACAGTCCACAAGGGGTAGCTCTCCTCGACCCTCACCCAGCTCATCCAACCTGAGAGCAGAAAAGAGGAAACCTAAGTTCCCTCGAACCCGAGCGGCATCTACCAAGCCCTCATCCCGATCACCCACAAAGTAGAAGCAGTCACCCTCCAGCGTACAGATCGACACTCTCCGTAGCTCACAATCTATATAGGCACGGTAGGTAGTCAGTCAGTCCATCCCTAGGATGACATCAAACATGGTCATGTCTAGAATGACAAAATTAAACTCTAAACAACAACCGGCGACTCCTAACTCACAAGATTTGCACACTCTACTCAACACCACATTCCCACTAACTGGTGTCTCTATGCTCAATGCATTACCCAACGGGTCCATCCGTAACCCCAATGCAGATGCAAATGCAGAGGAGATAAAAAAATGTGATGCTCCCGTGTCGATGAGAACACTGGCCCACGATCTAAAGACTAGAAGAGTACCTCTTATCATAGCTGGAGTAGCTACAGCGTCAGATGCAACTGGTGCTTTGGAAGCACTGCGATCAGCAAGAACATAAGCCCTGGCCTATGGTGGTCTAGTTTGCCCAGCATAACCCTAAGTCGTCGGCTGCCTCACAGACTGTGCTGAAGTACCTCCCTCTACAAACCTAGGCGTCTGGGCCCTAGGTTACTGAGGAGTCTGTCATCTCTACGCAGATGGAGCAATTGGCGCTCTGGTCGCACCCTGGACACTCCCTTCCCAGGGACAGAACTTACGACTGTGCCTGGACTGACCACACCCAAAGCATACTAGTGAATCTCTCGCTTGTGACTGGACAGACGCTGAACGATGCCTCGAATGTCTGCATCAATAACAAATCAGCCCTCTCTGCTCTGGCCTTCCTATCGAGGCCACTAAAGGTGCAGGTGTGGACGACTGCGGCTGATATGAGCTGACAAAATGAGAACTAGGTCTAGACGACCTCTGGCACTTTCTCCCACGCCTCTGGAACTGTGCATCTCCACTGCCCTGCTGACCCCCACTCCCTCTAACTCTGTGGCTCTCTGCTAGCGAGTTCTCTACTCGGATAGCGACTTCCACCAAAACGATGTACACGTCCAAATCCAGAGCTGCAATCCTGTCCTTGATGGCAGGGTCGAAGGCCTCTCTCAAACCTCCTAGTGTGCAACTCCTCTGTAGATACCATCTCAGTTGCGAACTGCGACAGATTCGCGAACCTGGCCTCATATTGGACCACATAAAGATTCCCCTGAACAAGAGAGAGGAACTCCTCTCGGTATGTATCTCTCAAAGATCTTAGGAAATACTTCTCCAAGAAGACTCTCGTGAAAGCGGCCCACGTGTCATCCACCGTGGTCTTGGCGAACTTCAACCACTCCCTAGCATCTTCTCGTAGTTGGAACGCCGCCAACTTCACTCGTAAAGCATCCTCCTCGATATCCAGAGTATCGAAGATAGCTGTGGTCACTTCCAACCACTCGGTAGCAACTTTGGGGTTCAGCTCCCCCGAAAAGGTCGAAGGCTCCAACTGCCGAAATTCCCTCATAGCCACAGAGGCTCTTGGCTCAGGAGCCCTCACTCCAGCCCTGGATGCCTCAGCCATCGCTCTCATAGTGGAAAGCATCTCCTGCATGATGTCATCACCGTCCACTTGTTCTTGTGGGGCATGAACGTCTCCCTCCTTCGGAACCTGAACATAAGCACGACCTTGGCCACGGCCTCGGCCACGACCCTGTCCCCGTCCCCGTCCTCCCTGTGTGGACATAATTCTATATAGAGCAGATAATAGGATAAGCTTTCCTATGGCACGTTATTTCTAACATAAGCACATAACGCACGTAAGCATGCTAGCACATAGCCACTTAAAGTTATGTAAACACGTCTCACATACCAAGGAGAATCAACAAGACGGACTCGTCCATTTGGATAACCTATTCAGATTCCTTGCTAGAAAATACGTTGGCTAAATGCATTTCTAACTTGGCTTCCTAATCCGTTATTCCAAACGCCCGTAGGCAAGGCTCATCAATCTTGAGATTCAACCTCCATATCCACATATACACAAACGATAATGGTAAAAAGGCTAATAGTATGTTATAAGAATATTTGTACACATGCAAGAAAGCATCAGTAATCAACCCCACAAGGTGATAAACCCTCTTCCCATGGCTCTTAGGTATTCGAACCCAGAGCTCTGATACCAAGTTGTCACGCCCCAAAACCCAGGGTCATGCAAAAATCCACCAAACACCAGTTTTATGAAAATAAGTTTTCATACATTCAAATCCTCCTATTGAAATCAAATGAAAACCCAACATGTATCTCTCATAAACAGTAAACATCCTGTATATCATGCATAAGTATATTTCCCTGAGGCGTACAAACGTGCCTTCAAACAGGTATACAAAAAAAAAACTAGTAAAGTCTTCCACCACCACAGGCACCACTAGATCAATTCCTCGTGATCATCAACCTGATAGCGGATATTTGGCACGATTTGCCCTCGGTGGAAGTCCAAAAATGTGCATAGAGTAGGTACCTTTTGTTCCTTTGGGGTAGTTTCCGTAAAGAAGGTGGTTGGGTGCTTTGTTCCCTCGGGTTGTTGAACCCGTAAACTAAGCCTTTACGTTGTGATGCTCTGTATAGAACTTGCTATTACCTAACCGGTCCTATGATGTATAGGGATTGGGTAAGGGGCAGAGTCTATAGTTGTTACCTCTGTCCCCTTGTGATGGAGTCGGTACATAGGATTCATTTTTCACTTTCCTCGGTTGTGTGATCCTAGTAGAAATCAACGTTTTGATTATAATTTTTTTTAATTGTTATTTGCATTAGTTATAATGCCTGGTTTTACTTGTGATTGAGTTAGCTCCCACCATATGATTGCATATCCTACTTTACAGCTTTATAATATGTTTCTATTGGATTTAGGCTCACGGTGTGGGATTTTACTGTAAAACCATTTTCAGGTACAAAACCAAAATGTTTTCACATTTATATAAGGAATCATCCATTAACATGGAGATCAAACAAACATATAGATCCATCCATTGACATGGAGATCAACAGGCATGTAAATACACGCTTTTATCAAACGTTTTCAAGGTTGAGCCCCAACCCCAAGGGTCTGCTCTAAACCCCCAAAAGAAAACATATTTTCCTAAGTTTTCGTAAAAACTCCTTTTGCAAATCATTCGTTTCCCCAAAATAATCACCAAACCATCCAAGAAACCACCAAACGCCCACACAGGACCCCAGTCGACTAGACCCAAGCACCTAGTCGACTGAAAAACTCTCAAGAAAAAGAAAATCAAAACAGAAGCAATTTCAGTCGACTGACCTCCCAAGTTCAGCCGACTGAACTCCCAAAATGACGATCCAGATGACTAATATCAAATCAAGCCTCCAAACACCCATCAAACACCCTCGGACATCCACACGCCCAAGCCTTACAGCAAAACCTTAAAAGAAAACTCTCAAAACATATTTTCATCCACCGAAAATGGAGAAAAACAATTTTAAGCTAAAAACCCGATTTATCATAACATAAATCACCATTTTCATGCGTTTTTAAATGGTGAAACAGCATATAATTACATATAGCATCCTTAAACATCTATACCGTCTAGAATTCTATCTCGGTGAGTTAACAACTTGACGCCTCGATCCATGTGCAAAATCGAGCTTCGTCGGAATGAAATTCCTTCCAGATGGATGCGTAAAGCACGATGCCTATAACAAGGATCGACTGTTGGTCTGTTAAAAACCAAGCCCTGAGCCCCCGAGAAGTTAGAGAGAAGGTAGAGAGAAAAAGGAGGAAACTTATTCGTTAAGTTTTGAAAATATCTTTTGAAAATATCTAACTCCAGATATTTATAGGCCTCTAAAATATCTTTTTTTTTGAATTTTTGAAATTCACACTGTAACTCACCGCATCTTCTAGGACCAACCCCGCATGCTTATTTAAACCAAAACGTGCATCAAAACGTGTTGAAAAACACCGAATATGCATATATATCAAAATGAAATGGTACAGGGTCTCATATCAAAAGCAATGGGAGAGGATGCACAGACAGATGTGCCCTCTAACTTGACATCCAGCTTATTAAAGGGAAACACAGACTCATGCATGATAGATCCGGACTCAAAACTAGCATCAAACAAAGCAAGGGACTCTAAGGTCCAATTTTTTACTTCTTTTGCAACCACGTCCACAATCAACCCTGTGTAATCAGCTGACACACTGCATCCCATCATTAGGTAGTCTTGATCTGCTATACCCATCTCGCTAAACAATGCCTCCATGTTGGTGCCATCCAGTTGATCAGCCTAGTCTTTGTCCCCTTGAGCCTTTCTTTCTTCCTTCTTTTCTATGACCTCCTCTTCTTCTAAATGAGACAGTTTATGACTGAAGCAAATCTCCAGTTCTGGTAGCCTCTGGTTGGTCTCTTCATCAAACAACGGTTCCGTAACACCATAGTAAGGAAAATCATTCCCTTTTTTGACAAAGTATCCATTCAGAGTTTCTGAATACTTGGCCTTTTGCCCCTTTCGTTCCCCCTTTAGCCCTTCAAATCTTCCTTCGTCGGCTTGTTCCCAAGACCGAAGCGTTATGAAGCTGGCGATACCTGAATGGGCTCCAAAATTCCCTATTGCTTACGCCCCAACCCCATGCCTAGGAAATAGGGCATGTGCCACATCATTGTCACCACATAGGGATTGATATAGCTTTCCTCTTCTTTTAACAGCATATGTACTGCAGACGCCTCATCATCCCCCCATGTTGAACCTCCAAAAGAGCCACCCCATCTTCCCTCGAGGGTTAAATGTTGTCTTCTCCATGGGTGGTGAGTACCGCCTCGTCTTTAATCAGTTTCAGCTTTTGTTGCAGGGTGGAGGGTACTGCCTCGATGTTTGGGTCATGGAGCCAAGGCTATCCCAGTAATAAATTGAAGGACGATGGCAGATCTAAGACATGGAATTCAACTGATGTTTCTAGTAGCCCAACTGATACTGCAAAAGACACCAAATCGAGCACATCTTGCCTCGTGTTGTTGTATGCCCTAACTCCCTGGTTACTTGGTGTGAAATGTCGCAGTTTCATCCCCAGACAGATAGTAGTCTTGAGCGGGCAAACATTTAGAGCTGACCCGTTGTCGATGAGGGTAACTAGGATCCATTTTTCTAAGCATTTTACAGTTATATGCATCGGCTTATTGTGGTTCTTCCCTTGCAATGGAAAATCTTTGTCAGAAAAAGAAATTACCTTTGGCGCTACAGCCGGTAAAATCAACCCGATTAATTGTTCTGGCGTTGTGTCTATTGAGACGTTTGCCTTATTCAAAACATTCAATACTGCCTGTCATGCTTGTACGAGGCCATTAGCAACCCCCAAATACTGATGTTTGTTTGAGTTTTCTTTAGTTATTTTAGCACAGCATCATCTTACTTATCTTGTTCCTTCTCTTTTTCTTTTTCTAGCTGGGCTGGCTTGAAGTGTCACCCACTCCAAGTTAAATGTTCGACTCCCTCCTCGGGATCCCATAATTCTGATATGTTGGTCTGTTTAACCTCTGCCACAAAGGGAGAACTCTTGAACTCCTACAAATCATCTAAACTATTACTTTTCGATCTTTCCTTTCTTTCTTCTTCGTCTTCGATCGCCCATGAGTTATCAATTTCATCCAACCCATAAATATCTTTCTCGTTGTACTTGATCTGTTGTTCTTGAGCAACCTAGAAATCTATTCACTCTTTTTCATTTGACTTCATTATTATCTTGACTAACCAGTACAATTGCATTTCGTCAACAAAAACCTCTTCTCTAAAGAGTTGTGGAAGAGTGATTCCATCTAGAACATGTCCAAAACCATGTGGCCTTACCAAATAGTCCAAAGGCTAATCATCATATTTGTTATGTTCTTCTCGGTCCTCTACCTGGATTATCATCCCATGGTCTTCCTAGGCTGCATCGTTCTATTCTTCCATCATATCTCAACCATTCCCAACCATGATTAGGGAACAAGACTGATCTTCCTCAACTAAAATACATAGGGGGAGACGTACTGAACAAATGTAGCGGTTGGGATCATCCGACTGCCCTAGCTGCATAAAATTTACCCTCCTAGCTTAGCATGGTTTGGCAATGGGTTGGTAGTAACATTGGGTTTTTGAGTAGCTGTGGGTGGAAGAATGACCTTGTTGTCGATAAGATCCTAGATCTCGTGACGCGGCCTCATCCATTTATCGGTCAAGTATCCATGACCTTAGTGAAAGGCACCGTATTGGGAAGCATTATATCTTGGCTGTAGGGGATCGGGTACAGGCATGGGGTCTAAAAGTTTGATTAGCCCCTTCTCGACAAGTCTATTCAAGGCTTGGATAATGGTATGTTGAGGGGAGTAAAAACTCTCCTCGGCTTCTGTTGAGAGTACTGGTTATTACTTGACTGTGGAGTGGAAGATGAGGGATTTAATTATCCAGAATGGGGGTTTGGCAAATTGACTTCGTTTGAATGGGAGATGATGTTGGTAGCAGTGGTGGATTGGTTCTAGTTGTTTGCAGGGTATGCTCTTCTCAGTTTTTGACTTGTCTCTGATTTCTCAATATCACAAGCTTGAATCACATCTTCTATCTGAACTCCTGCATCGAATTGTTAGAGTCGCGCAGCGAAAAAAGTTCGATGAACGACGTCGTGACTATAAAAATGACGTTGTGCGATTTTCATGAAAAATAATAAAATAATCTGATATTTTATGATTAAATATACCTTCAAGAAA
>JAULJZ010008779.1:0-16603 GCA_032270985.1 Heliamphora pulchella | reverse complement strand
TTGAACATAAATGCAGTATTATTTTAAACATAAATGCATGTGAGAGTGCTTAAGTATTATTTTGAACATTAATGCATGTATTATATTTTAGATATGTTTTATATCCATGTTTTGAAGCATGAGAAATTGTGATATTATGATCTTTTATTCAAATGCATTGGTGTTGTTTTTAAATATGCTATCTGCACTTATTACAAAGTATGAGTATGTGAAAGGAAGGTTTTTGATAATGTGCTACTGTTCCAAAGTGCCAAGTTATAAGAGTTTTCGACCTTTATATCCCGTTAGGGGAGGTTGCCCAATTATGAGTGCTGCTTCTCCCTATGGAGGAGGTTTCCCGTTGAGCAGGAGTTTTTGCCTGAAAGAAATTGCGGGGTAAGTCCCGGACAGCACATATCACTCGTGCTTGGTGGAGAGTGGCCCTCATTCCATCACGTTGCTATCCGTGCATTGAGAATTGATGTTATAGTACCGTCGAAACTCCCGGTCGTGAGGTGGACGACTACTTGGTCACTATTGGGTATGGATTGTGAATAAGACAGTTTCACTTTGTATTGTGGTGGTTATGTCAATAACTTTGCTTTTAAATTATGTGACAGTGGATTCAATGACTCGTGACTGTTGAGCTTGAAAGATACTTTTGAAAAGTTTGAGCAAAATACTTTTGAAACGGGCTGAAAGTTATTTATGAGATTTTTTTGTGACGAGTAAATGCAGTATTTTTATATCTCTTATGAAAAGTATGATATTTTTGAATGAAATGACTGTTTTCTATCTTGTTCATTATAATACTAAGTGCACTCTCATGTAACCTTTGTGGTTGCAGATTACAGGAATAGCTAGAGTTGGTCCACCACAGTTGTCAGGTTCATAATCCCGGACTCGTAGTTATTTTGGAACTATTGTTTTAATCTTTTAGTAAAAAAATCAGAAGTACAAAGTTTTGTTTTTGTAAAGTATACGTTGGTTTGAGGATACAGGATAACGTATCCGTAGTATATATAATTGCCTGATTCCTATAAAAAAATAATTTCAGTTTGATTAGTATAAATACTCTTTTGGTTATATAAATAATATCGATTTTTGGTCTCCAGAGAGAAAATGTGACAAAAATGGCTACCATGACTTTTTTCCATAAAATTTACCATTAACTATCAAATTTATTAGTCAATGGAAATGCATCAGTTGTACATTGATCCATGTATCTATTGAATGGATGGATGCATCATTGTCTTTTTTATAGGGGTCGAACTGCTGATTGTATCACTGTCTTTGAATTTTTTTTTATTTGATAACTGATACATTCGGAGTACTTATATTGGCTTTTTCATGTGGGCGACACATACAATTGATACATTCAAATTATAGTACCTACATGTCTGGTTTGAATTGTATCAGTTGTACAACTGATATATTGAAAAATACTGTGCTTACATGTTTTTGGCAAATGAATGTATTAGTTGGTAAATAAATGTATCGGTCCATAAATAAATGTATCAGGTGGCAAATGAATGTATCAAGTTCGATGGATACAACTCGTGGAATCAACTGACTTGCAAGATTGGCAAAATATTGATTTTCTCAATTTTAAAACCCTGCAATCCTGGAATCAAATATCCACACAATCACTTTTGAAGTTTCCCCTTAACTGTAGCCGTAAGATGATTGGGACCAGAAATTCCGGAATCAATTTCCACCCAAACAATTTTGAAATTTCCCCTTAGATATAGGCACATGATAATAAGGAGATTGGGAAATCTGTTTATATTAAATACACCGCTAGTTTGAATCGGATAAGGTTAACTCATAAATAGGAGTAAGTTAGATATAATATAATTATTTCAAATCTAATATGACTAAATCTCTTAAAATAAAAATTTTTTGAGGTAAAAGAATGATTAATTTTTAAATTTTTCTTATTTTTATTATAATGAGATAATAAATGTGATTCTATATACTATAATATTATTAATACCATGTTGGTTAAAGTGAGAGTGAGAGAAGTACATAGTACGAGTTGATAATTTATTTTTGACCGTCAAATGAGAAAAAGATAATCAGGATAAATAATCCTAGCTAGGGAAGGTTTTATTAATTTCATAGATTTTGAATTCTTAATCTCCCATATGGGGGTTAATAGCCCAATTGGTTGAACCAAATAAATAATTTGATGATACTAATTTAAAAAAAGTGAGTTCTACATATTTTTAATAATCGTATCTCACCCCTTATACCATATTTGATAACAGAGATAGTTTTTGAAAGATTATTAATTAGGTGATAATAGGATTAAGAATGATAATGAATGAAGATTATAAGAGTAATGACAATAGTCCAATCTATTGTTTGATTTGCACAATTTGCACAAGATGAAACAATAGTATTAGCAGTATCGTATTTGATTTGCAAAAGTTAGATTGGATTAAAATATTAAAATTTTATTTTTATTTTTATTTTTTAATATGATTATTTTTTTATTTGGAAAGATCAACAAACCTAAAAATATTGTAAATTTGACATAAAATCGATCAAAAAGTTACATCAAATGTAGTAAAATAGCTCCTCAAATGAAGAGAAAGAAAATAATGAACCTTCGAAGGAATACAAATCTCCACGTAGGGATGATCACAAACCTTAAAGTATGGAGACATTATTAAATCATACTAAAAAACTGACAAAGAAAAATAATGAACCTCCTTGAGCCTACATTGCTACCTTTTCTTCCATAGTCAACTAGTATGTATTATAGTCTCTATCTAATTATTGCAAATAGAATTACTAAAGGTTAGAAGTGATCGCCTAATCTTAACTTTTTCATTATTGACATGAATTTTCTTGTGTCAATCTGGTAGACATTCAAGTATGGAAAAACGACTAAAAAATAATGGGATAGTAAAGAAAATATAATAAAAAATATTTAAAATAAAATAAAATACAAATCACACAAAATAACAAAACAAAAGAGAAGAAGAATGAATAAAAGATGGAGCTGTAATAGAAAAAAAAAAGAAGAAAAGAAGAAGAAGAAGAGATTGAAGAGGAGTGAGAGAAAGAGATTTGGAGATAGAAAAACCAAGGGAATTACAGTTACCACCTCCCTTTTTTTTTTAACTAAAAAACTTTAGCTTTAACGCAGAGAAAATAAAAGGAGGGAGAAAAAGAGTGAAACGCACATTGAAAACATTATCATGACGAAAGAATTAGTATGACTGTATATGACTTCTCATTGAGTCTTTAATGTTAATGTAGGTTATTTATTGAAATTAAAGGTATAGGATCTCCATTTAGATAACTATGGACGGTGTGGTCAATATTAGGTCCTGTTTGGTAATTATTTATAGTTTTTTTATTTCTTCGTTTATAATAAATAGAAAATGTATTATTATTTTTAATTATTTTAAGAAACAAACGAAAAGCACATTTGGTGAAATATGTTTTTATAAAATTTTATTTTTTTAAAAAATAAAAGTAATAAGAGAGAGTTACTAACAGGAAGAGAGTCACTCAATAACACTGTTGGAAGTGAAAATGCCTATGGTGGCTTGATAGGGAGATAAGTGACGGTCACAAGTAATTCAACAAAAGCTGTCGAAGGTGGTGTGGTTGGGGAGCTCACATGCAAGTAAAAAAATTGATAAAAATAATGGCAAACATACTAAAGTAGCGAATGTAGATAGTGAAGTCACCAATAATAATGGTCATAGGTGATGACGATGATGGTGAAACACAACGGTGGATGGAGGTGGCAATCAATAAGCCAAGGTATACCTCCAAGAAAATGAGAGAGTGGTAGTACCTATCGATGAGAGAGGTGGTGGGGGAGAGATGGCACCTTTTAATAGAGAGAGTTGGTTGGTAGAGATGACGAACGGGTAGGTACTCAACGTGGTAGGTGGAGGTGGTAGGTGGAGGTAGAGATGACCAATGTAAGAGTGAAGGAAGGTGGTGGAAATGATGCAGATAGGTAATAGTGGATGGTAAGTAACAGTGGATGAAGATAGCAATTAATGAAAAAATATGGTGGATATAGGTGTCGGTCTATGGTCCAAAGGACATAAATAGGTGGCGTTCTAAAGCCTTTGAGGGCTATACAATTTGTGAGAATCTTTTGTATTTGAGAATAATTTTACATAATCGTGTAACTCAAAAAAATTTCGATCACCATTTATTCCTGCGGAAGATCAATAATTGGTTGCATACGCTACCTCTATTATATATATATATATATATATATATATATATATATAGGCAAATTGTTGGATACCTTAATATAATATATGCGATGCTACGTAATAATTTTTGTAAATAAATAATAACAACTTATTATATTATGTGTGTCATTTTTATTTTTTAACTACTCAATAAAAATAAGTATTCATATTTTTATCGTAAAAAATTATCATAACCATATTAAATAAAAATACCACATAAATTTACTACATAATATTCCCAAAGTTACATAGGCCCCGATTGGTAACTAGCTTAAAAGTTAGTTTTTTTGTTTTTTGAGTTTTTAGTTAAAAATCTAAATTGAGTTTAATATATGTTGTTTCGTAACTTAGTTTTTAAACTAGTTTTTTTTAAAATTGATTATTTGGGTAAAAAGTTAATTTTCTTGTTTTTGTTTAAAGTTGACAATTTACTCTTTTATATATTTAATATTAACAATTATATATAATTGGTAATAATAGTAGTAAATAAGTTATAAATAAAGAGTATTATTGTATTTTAAAAGTGGTGGGAGTTTAATTTAAATATTTTAAGAGTTTGTGATTTGATTTAACTTTTTAATTTTTTTATTTTTTTATTTTTTACTAAACGAGTAAAATTAACTTTTTTTTATATTTTTAAACTAAAAAAAACTAAAAATACCAAAAAAAACAAAAAAATCAAGTTACCAATTAGGGTCATAATAGTAACTCATGAATATGTAAGACGCATAAGAGTTTGATTGCTTGAAAATGAAGGGGACCTTACGATTACTAAAGGAATACTTGATATATCACTGCTCTGTCCCAGATGGCCATGTGTCACAGTTCCTGGGTACAAGCGCCTCAGTCCTTTTATCCATTTTTTGTTTGACATTAGTCCTGGTTTTTATAAAGCTACCTTCTTCAATCACCTCTTCCTCTCCTCTCCTCTGCTGGCCATTAATCTTGTTGGATCAGTTATTGTTTGGCTTACTTTTTCTAAAAAAAATTTTATTTAAAAGTTTTTTAAAAATTTTTATTTGTTAGGCTTCTTATTATAATCAATTAATTTTTTTTTACATCTTTATATATTTATTTTTTTTTATAAAAAATTAAGAAGTTAAAAAATGGCCAAACACAAGCTCACTAATGTTTTCAGATGATGTTGTGAGAGTACCATTCCAATTTCCTATGAAGACACTTGTCTTAAAAGTGATTCTAAAGAAATTGTGCAGACCCTCCTGACAGACAGTGAGTTTCTACTTTCTAGAGAAGCTATTTTATATACTCTTTCAAGGCACTATTTTAAGGTTTAAAGTGGGTCTGTAATTATAATTGGAAAATGTTCACTTTCACTTGTTAAACGGTGAATAATAAATTTATAATGTATAAATATTTATGTAAAATATATTAATATTTATAAAAATAATAGATTTTATCTTTAAAAATGTATTAATATTAAAAAAAATTATTCTTATTAATTACCACTCATTATACGGTGGTTAACATGACTCATTATAATTTTAACCGTTTATTTTCTGGGTTTCATAACAAAAAAAATTATTCATATGAAAATTTAATTTAACTGACCATTGAGATAAGTATACAAATAAATTAATTTTTTTTATTTTGCCAAATAGACGATTTAAAAAAAAATTTCGTATGCCCAAAGCAAGGTTTGAGACTACTCCTGTGAGGTGCCCATAGGCCATATGGTGACCATGACATGGACAAGGTGAGGACTAGAGATGCTCATCCGTACATAAAAGCGTCCATTTAATTTTTTGAATTATACTAAGTTAAGCCTCGATTATATATTTATTGATATGTTTTAGTAGTATTTTTTGTGTTAACATCAGAAGTGGCAAGATGGTGAAGAACAAACATGAAATGGAACAAAAGCTGAAAAGAGAATAAAATGAGAATTTTGCAAAAAGTTTTGCCTAGACGAAACCATAGCGTCTGGACAAATTGAACTATTGTGTTTTGTGTTTAACGAATGTCCAAACGTTTTCATCTGGAGACTTTTTGTTTAGATGTCCGTCCAGGTGGATTGACACAGAAGAATTCCATCCGAATGGAGCACGTATTTTAAATTGCACGAGTTTCAAAATCCTAGGGCATCGTTACATTATAAAATGAGGGTTATGGGGCAAAACAAAATATCTTGGATTCTAAAGTCCAAAAAGGCACATACTGAAGCTCGAAAAATTGACAAGAAAACGAGGATATAGGTCTGGGATTATGTTCTTCATCAACTTTGTATAGATCAAAACCGCAACACGATCAACTAATTTCCTCGTCTTAGTGTTAGATAAACCCTAGTGGTATTTTAGATGTAGCCTCGATTTCTAATTTGTTTTAGATATAGTTTCTAACTTTCGTTGTATAATTTTGAGACTTTGAGTATTGATCAACTAGTTTTTGAAGTTTTAATCTGGTTTTTATGTTTGTTTTATGTGATTGTGAATACGCGATAATACAATTGTTTTCACTTCTTGTTTCAATCTAAAAATGAGATAAGTTATGCCGTGATAAAACGAATTGTGCCGGATTTTACACAAACGACTCGTGCCAATTTAGATAGGTTATGCCATGTTTGGATTAAACTTTACTTTCTAGATCTTTCATTGCAAGTTTATAGCCGGAACCAAATTTAGTTGAACTGTTTTAAAAGAACATAATCTTAACAAGTCTAAAATACTAGATAGAGTAGATTCGAAACCCTAGAATCTTCTTCTCTCATCTAAATCTTACTTTTATTTTCAGTTTATCTCATTTTAGCTTTTAGTTTAATAAAAGAACAAACAAATCTTTTGATTAATTGAAAAACCAGATTGACTTTTACACTATAAAAAATTGTGATTTAGTTTTTCAGTTCCTATTGGAACGATATTCGGACTTACTCACTATTCTATATATTAATTGTTATTTTTTTATATTATAAATATTATTTTTTGGTACAAAATGATACGAACCAGATGCCCATGACTTGCCCAAAATGAGACCCCAGGTTGGGTGCTTATGGCATGCCTAAAGCGAGACGCAGGATCTGGTGCCCATGACATGCTCAAAGTGAGGCCTGAGATGCCCATAATATGCCTAGAAATGACACTTCAGGGTGCCAATAACATGTCCGAAAAGAGGTTCCGAGGTGCTTATAACATGTCCAAAGTGATATCCAAATGTGCGCAAATCGTGCCTGTCAGGACCCGATTTTTTTTCCTCTTGGATGGTATTTTCCCAAAAAAAAAAAGAATCATTATATAAAATGTGACACAGATATGGGTTTTAGTTTATTCGGGTCATAAACTTGAAACATGGGAGTCACCACCTAGTATTGAGTTTAGGTGTGTTACGTCATCCTTCAAAACCATTTTCAAAACAAGTAAAATAAGGTTTAAAAATTAGGTTTTAAATTTTGAACATGCAAAAAAAAGCCAAAAAAATAGTTTTTATTCAAAAAGAACATAAGAGCTGGACCCAATTTTAAATGACTTCTATTTTAGTCTGTGAGTAAAAGGAGAAATATGTTCGAGGATTTATGTTGCGAGTTGGGAAGGTATAGGCACCCAATATCGTCCTTTCGGTACCAATTTTCTTTATTAATCTTTTTATTTAATAAATTATGTTTAATTTTTATGCATTCTAAAAAAAGTGTATTTTTGGAAAATATATTGTTTCAAAGATTTTTTTTTTGAACGGCAAATATTCACACACCCATTACTCCCACAACTTGGACTTAACAAGGTTTGAACTTCTTCCAACTTCTCATTTTGGAAGCAAACTCTTATTCTATTGCGCCAAAGGCCGCTTGGTGTTTTAAAGATTTTTATGTCGAGCAAGAGAGGTTAAAAAAGAGAAGGAGGTTGAAAGAGAAGATGATGTAGAAGATATACTTACTTTATATATTTGACCGGTGCAGAATTATGTATTCTTGCATTTTTCTTGTAGATATGATATGCTTCTTAAATGATTGTGGACGAACTTATTTAAGCTACCTGTGTATTCTCGGATGGAAAATAGGCTAGTCGTAGTTCATGTACAAATGTACAGTTTTGTGTCTGTGTGCGCTTACAATGGCAAACAGATAGATAAACGGGTAAAACACTTTGATTAGAAAAATAATATTTTTTGTCATTATTAGAAAAGATTTGGAAAAGTTTATTAATTTTCTATTTATACAAATGAGTAAAACTTGTCATATTGTTGTAAGAAAATAAATGAGACGAGCTTATTAACAGATTCTAGCAATATGGCAAAATATAATTTTTATTATTATTATAGGAGAATTGGTGAGAAAGTTTATTATTTTTCTATTAATATAGAAATATATAGTTTTTCTTAATGTTATAAGAAAATATATAGGTTAAGAAGTTTGATTGTCTATTAATATAGAAAAATATATATTTTCTTTAGTATTATAAGAAAATAGATTAAAAGAGTTGATTTTTTATTATTGTAGAAAAATATGAATTTTCTTTAGTGTTATAAGAAAATAGGTTAAAAGAATTTGTTTCCTATTATTATAGAAAAGTATAGATTTTCATTATAAGAAAGTAGGTTAAAAGATTGGTTTTCTATTATTATAAAAAAAATGTAAATTTTCTTATTATTATAAGAAAATAGGTTTAAATAGTTGATTTTCTATTCTTATAGAAAAATATAGATTTCTTTATTATTAAAAAAATAGATTGAAAAGTTTATTTTCTATTATTATAGAAAAAGATAGTTTTGTTATTAAAAGAAAAATAGATTAAAAGTTTTGTTTCCTATTATTATAGAAAAAATATAGACTTCTTTGTAAATAAAAGAAAGATTGGTTAAAAGTTTATTTTCTGTTATTATAGAAAAGATGTAAGTTTCTTCCTTATTAAAAAGAAGGTTGATTAAAAGATTTATTTTCTATCATTATAAAAAAAAAAGTATAGTTTTCTTTGTTATTAAAAAAAATTGAATAAAAGGTTTGTTTTCTATTATTATAGAAAAAGTATTGACTTTTTTGTTATTAAAACAAAAGTTGATTAGAAGGCTTATTTTTTAAGAAATTTCAATTAAAAGTTCAAAAAAATAAGTTTTAACACGCAAGATTCAATTGCGTAATTTCTCCCGAAAATACCATACAAATAGATAAATTTTTCTATTTTACATAACAAACAGATAAATTTATCTATTTGATATTTATCTGTTTAATATGCAAACAGATAATTCATCTGTCTATTTATTTATGCATAACAAGTAAATTTATATGTTTGTACTATCTGTGTTGATATGAAAACAAATATATTTATATGTGTTCTTTATACGTGTTTTCAATAAGACAGATAAATTTTTCTGTGTTCTTTACACGTGCTTTCAATAAATTTATTAGTATTTTTTATACATATTTTGAAAAGGCACAGATAAATTTATTTATTCTAAAGTATTTTTATCTCAAAAAGACCTTGCGTGTTAAAACTTTTATGAGAATGAACCTTACTTGCTAAAAAATCTTATGGTAAAAGAAAAACAGTAAATGGCCTATAAATTGGATTGTTTACCAATTTTTTGTATTTTTTATTAGTATAAAAATTGTATAGTTTTCTTTGTTATTAAAAGAAAATATTGATTAAAAAGTTTATTTTCTATTATTATAGAACAAGTATAGTTCTCTTTATTATTAAAAGAAAAGTTGATTAAAAGGTTTATGTTTTATTAGTATAAAAATGTATAGTTTATTTTTTATTAGTACAAAAAATGTAAAGTTTATTTTGTTATTAAAAGAAAAAGTTGATTAAAATGTTTGTTTTTAATTAGTATAAAAAATGTATAGTTTTAGTTTATTTAGAAGTTTTTATTAGGATGAATAAAAGGAGATTTTTATTTAAATGATTATGATTTCTAATATTTTAGGAAAATAAATAGTTTAAAAAGTAATGTTGCTTAATGCGGTGGAGTTTTGACATAAATTTTGAATTAACAAGTTTGTTATTGGTTTTTATTATTTAAAAAATAGTTTATCATATAAATAAAGGTTTTGAAAAATAACTACTTTACTAAACATAATTCTTTTTATAGTGATTATAATAAAAGTACAATACATGCGTGTACTTAGTTAGACACATGTTTTTGTAATCCTTTAAATACTCATTTACTCAAGTCATTTGATCAATTAGAATTACGAGTAAAGTTTTTTGAAACGATACGTCAACATGATTTGAACTCTACATAAAATTAAAGAATTATGATTGTCTATTTTTTGACATAAAATTAAAAATAATACGACTTAATAACACGTTTGATAAACAAGTTAGGTTAGTGTTAAAAAATATTTTATATGTAAGAGCACATATAAATTTATCTGTATTTTTTATATGTACTTTCAATAAGACAAATAAATTTATTTGTATTCTTTATACATGCTTTCAATAAGATAGATAAATTTATCTGTTTTCTTTATATGTGCTTTCAATAAAAAATAAATAAATTTATCTGTATTCTTCATAAATATTTTGAAAAGGTACAGATAGATTTTACTCATTAAAAAATTTTATGCTGAATGAAAAATAGTAAATAACCTATAAATTGAATGTGTTAAGACTTTTATACATATAGACTTTACTCATTAAAAAATTTTATACTGAATAAAAAATAATAAATAACCTATAAATTGAACTGTTCAATAATTTTTTGAATAAGATTTCAAACTAAGACTTTAAATAGAGAAATCTAAGGTCAATTGATTGATTTTGTTCACTGCTTTGTATCTTGGAGAGATGATTATGGACAAGATGTTGTGATTCAGAAACCAATCTATAAACCTTTTCCAAATGGGTTAAACATGTAGGGCCCATACAATAAAGGAAAATCAAGCTTTTCCACCCCATTTAGATTCCATTGTCCCAAGCAAAATCCCAATAACACGTGTTATTTATTTTTATCAAAAGATGAGCATTAATCAATCATGATTGATTTCTGCAGAGCAGTAACGTGGATTGTCGTAGTTTTTTTTTTGTTTTAATTTTTTTAAATTAGGACCTATTATTTATGTAAGATTTAAGTTATTAAAAGTAAAGATTATGCTAATGAGAGCTTTAGGGCTGTCAATATGGGGGAATGTATTGATATATATTTGTGTAAAATATATTAATATTTGTAAAAATTATAGGTTTTACTCTAAAAATATATTGATATTTGTGTTTTTTTATCTCCATTATGCTCTTTAAGTAAATAATCAAGTCTTATATAATTTTGTATTCAATTACTTAATTATTTATATTTGGTAGTTGAGTTAAATAAACAGGCGTAGCTTAACTTATATTGATGAATTAGACAAATTTGTTCCAAATTTTCATTCATACCATACAGCTGGGAATACAGCTGGGAAGGCACGTTGAAGTCTATCTATTCGAATTAGATCAATTCTATCTATGATATTTCAATTTCAATCTATTTTATAGCATCTCAGGACTCTCTCTTATGGGCATTAACAATGAAGTCGATATACATGCTTCAAGCATGCCTATCAACAACCTACGATACAGTCTCATCTTATGAAAAAACAAAAAGATTAAGTCGAAGTCAAGCTGATCGTTTAAGTTTTAATTATATAAATTTAAACTTAATTAATATAAAATATTATATACAATAGGTACCTAAAAAATAGTAATGTTGCATATGCATAAAAGCTATCCACAAGATTATCCATAAAATTATCCAAAATTTAAAAAGTGTTCTTCAAATTCACTTTACATATGGCTCAAATGGGAAACATAATTTATATGGACCATTCAATTCAAATTATGAGTAACTTTATAGCTGTATACTTTATTAAAAAACATTCTTTAAAGGTTGAAGTCCATTCATGTGAAACAGAAACAAACAAACAAACAAACAAACAAATGTTGTTACAGTGCAGGCAGGGTTTGTCACCCACTCATTAAGTTCGAAGAACAAAATAAATTTAAGTAGGGATCAAAAACAAATAAATCAAGAAGAAAAGAGAATATCTCTTCCGACTGATTTCTTCACTTTGCATTGTCACTATGAAACAGGTGTAGTGTATGAAAACGGGTGCAAGTATCAATATGATCCGATCGAGTAGACTGATATATATAGAAAAACTTGAAAAAATAGAATATATTATGGGTACAATAGGATACAATTGTACATAAAAAAAATAAAATCATTTTTTAATACAATTTTAAAATTAAATGTGATTTTTAGAATCAAATCACATTCATTTCTAAAAATAAGTTACAAACCACTAAAGTTACATATCATTACATTAACGAACTAAAAAATCAAAGAAGATTTTACAATGAAAGAATTTACCAAGTAAAAAAATTAAGAAAAAAAATACATGTATATATTTAGTGTAGTCAATATGTATACAAAACAAATATGCATAAGTATTAATATTCAATGGAATATGTTTTTGGAGCCATCAGCGTGAGTTTCTGATCGATTTGGAGTCGGTTGTAGGTCTCCTCCCTTGCTCCCCGCCCATCAGCTGTGGTGTTCGGTATCGGAGCTGCAAGCCAGTAAGACAAAAGACAGATAGCTTAATCATCGCCGGACAGTCAATAACGAGTAAACAAAGTATATAGATATTCATTTAAAATGTATTGATATTAGTAAAAACGGTAAGTACTCGATTACTAAAATTGTATTAATATTAAATTTTTTTTTGTTTTATTACCTTATTATATACTGTCCATTATGAACAATGGATAGCTGAACTCATATTCGATGTATATTTGGTACGAATACGACATATTTCTCGGAGGACCCATACTTCTGGAACTGTCACACCGCGTTTGGATTCTGGAGTACTAGTCTCAGAATCTCAGGTGAAGTGAGGATATTTCGGTAATTGCACCACCTGGATACATGTCCACTGTCCAGCAGTAAGTGGGGAAGGACCCCAAGATGCTAACTACTGTTGAGGAACTCTTGTATCTGATCAATGCGGCCTAGCTCTGATCTCAAGCCTCGCCTTTTAACCTTTTTCATGGGCAAGAGGAAAACAAGTGTTTCTGAGTTGACGAAGCTGCACACAAAACAGTACCAAGAAATAGTTATTGGATCGATTAGGTTAAGAAATCTTTGAACCGGACCGGATATTTTGAGATATAAGAAAAAATCTTTAAAAACTTTTCTGATATTAGAATCAACGAAAAATATTCGTTGCAGGATCGGGTAGAGTCAGCTAGTGTCTCGTGCCTCTTAATAGTCACATCGACTGTATTTGATCCACTATTACGTAGAAAGTTTCACTCATCGTGTGCTTGTTAAAAGGGAATAGAGGACCAGCTGGCAGCCGATAAACTCCCTAGAATTAACAGATCTATTTCTTTAAAATCGTTTTTCTAAATTGCACAGAATAAACTTAGTTGAAACACCCAATGATCAAATTAAGATCAGAAACAAAGCCAGCGAAGATCTTGAACACAAAAACCCGCGAAAAATCCTATGTAAAAAAAGGAGGGGAAAGCAATCCATACTGTGATCGAAATATGAAAGATGATGATAGTAGAGAGAAGAGTGAGTAAAGGGAGCTCCCTTCAGTCCAAGTATAGGAAGCTTAAGATTCAATCTGTCTCCCGCATCATTCACTCATTCACGGATCGATCATGCCCATCAACTGATCAGTATTTGGATGAATGAGTCGGCAGCTAATTGAATCCTACCGCAACCCATGAGTGGACTGAAGAAAGCTCTCTTCCATATTAATCATCACTACATAATCAACCACAAACCAGATCAGATGATCTACACAATAAACTCAATTCCATGTGGAAACGATATGTATCGAAATCAAATATCTTGCTGCCTGTCGAGAGAGACGTTTTATTTTATTAAAAGCAGTAGAGCTGATAGCTAAAGACGAAAATAAAAGAAGTTGGAATTAACCAAGTATGGTTATTCCAAGATCTACCATCCGTCAAGAGACGTTCTGTTCTAGAGAAATCGATAAAAGACTGATGCATGATCGTATTATCGAAACTAATACGTCATTCAATACTGTAATTTACAACTATGTTAAGCCTAAATTTAAGTGAACATTGATCAACTTAATTGTGAGATCTTTCTAACCCTTAAGAGAGAGAGAGAGAGAGAGATCAAATTAAAACCTAAGAAACAAAGAATTCTCTTTCTCTCTCTTCCCCACACACACACACACACAGAAGGCAACAATGGTTTGAAAGAAAAATTTGACAGAAAGGGCATATGAAGAATAGATGGGGGAGCTTCAAGAATCAGTGGGATGAGTTGAGTGGGCAAGTGCCATTATATATAGGTAAGAGGAAGGCAGTGATTAGACAGTAATACCTCTAAAATATAAGGAAAGGAAGTTATTCACATTCCTTGTTTGCTTTTATATGTTGCCTTGTACACTTTCTCCAATCTTATTGCATCGAGGAATGCCCGTTACTTCTATTTAATACTTTTACGGTAATAATCTAAAGTAATGTTTGGTTTAATTAATGAAATATTTTTGTACAAGAATGAAATAACAAATTCCTTGAAATTGATATTATATTATTTTTTGATTAACCAAACACTGAAATATATATATTAATAAATGTAAATGGTGTTAGATTTTTACAAAATTAATTTTTATTCTTTCAAAATAAAAATAAATACTTAATTAAGTTCTTAAATATTTTCAATAATCAATCAATAAAATGTTTTAATACAAATAAATTATAATTGTGTCGTCAGTTACAATGCGAGAATATTTAATATATTTTATTTTTACATATAATTTTAATGCACTTTAAGTGCACGTTTTTTTCCTTTCCTCAGCAATTATTAGATAAATCTTATCTCTAATCTAACTTCCAGATTTAAAACTCAATTGTTGATTCCTATATATTAATTCTACTTAATCTAGATAGATGAATCTCATGTATATATTATAAAATAGGTCTATCAAAGTTTTGTGTTATTTGAAGTGCAATGAGCTGTAACAGTTTTTATGAGCTGTAACGGTGTGTTTTTTCCTTTACATCAGTGCGTGCACTGAGCACATATCTTTTCTAATATTTTAGCAGCTTATATAAGTTATATTATGTGAAATACATGTCTTTATTTTTATTTTTTTGAGTTCGATCTTAGGGACGATCTGTTCTTGACACCTTTCACATTTACAAGTACACGCTTGTAAAAAAGTGACTGTTGATCAATCTTAGAGAGTACTACGTCATAACTTAATGGACCGAGTCACGTACTCTAAATGATAAAAATCTAATCTTAAGGACAGTGAGATATCTCACATCTCCGTCGATAAGTTTTCTTGTCCTTAAGTTTTTCGGAAAAGCTAATCCTCACGAAATAATTTACCAAATTTTTTGACCGAAACTAGTATCCCCCATGTGATCATACGTAGTTGCAGTCCAAGTATGAACCAAATATTCATACATTGGATCATGGCCAAGAAGATTATATATATATATATATACATATATTGTGCTCTTTCAAAATATTTTCATAATAAAAATCGTTTATTTTGTAATATTTATTAATTTTATTACTTACATAAAAAATTAAATTAATTGAATATTTTTAACTACATGATTTGATTATATTTGTTTATTACTATTTTTTTGTAAATTATATTATCATTCATTTATATTTCAATAAATGTGATTTACTCACAAAACTATTAATGTCCGATTAATTTAATTTTTTATAAAAAATAATCTACTTAATATATATTATGTAACACCCCGACCCTTCACATATCAATGATTTTGTCCGTTTTGTGCAAAAACCCTCACGATTTTGTCATTCCCAGAGGGTCACCTATCCTTACAATGCTCCCGCCCAAACACGCTTAACTGCGGAGTTCTGTTAAGGTTCCTACCACTTGAAAAAATGCCTCGTTGAATGTAAGGGTCCAAGTTTTTCCTTTATAGCCCAGGAACTCCCTCTCCCTTCCGATGTGAGATACCAGAATATCACAATCCATCCCCTTAGGACTGCACGTCCCCGTGCAGTACCATGCCAGCTTTGGTAGTCTACAGTCCTTATCGACCCGCCCACTCAATAGCCCACCCACATGTCACGCGAGACGGTCGGGGCCCACACTCGGAGGTGAGGAGAGTCGACTCTGATACCATCTGTAGCACCCCGACCCTTCACATGGCAACAATATTGTCGGCTTTGAGCAAAAGTCCTCACAATTTTGTTCTTTTTAAGGGGTCACCCATTCTTGCATTGCTCATGCCCAAACATGCTTAACTGCGGAATTCTGCTAGGGTTCCTATCACCCGAGAAAATACCTCGTTGAATGTAAAGGTCTATATTTTTCCTTTATAGTCTAGGAACTCTCTCTCTCTTCCGATGTGGGATACCAGGATATCACAATTCACCCCCTTAGGGCTGCACGTCCCTGTGCAGTACCCTGCCAGCTTTGGTAGCCTGTC
>JAULJZ010008769.1:0-16603 GCA_032270985.1 Heliamphora pulchella | reverse complement strand
TTTTATAAGAAAATTTACAAGAGAAAATTAAACTAAAAATAAAAGGTTTTAAAAGGAAAAGGAAACACTACTAAAATTATAACTAAAAGAAAAAGAAAGCAACATAATTATTTTCATGGACTTTGTGGATTGTATTAAAAAAAACTAAATAAATAAACGTAAAATAAAATGAATGCTATAAAATGAGAAACTATGCTAACATTAATAGATGTTGAATAAAAGAAAAGAAAAAAAATACCATTTAAAAGAGAAAATTAAACCATCATTACAAATAGAAAATTAAACTATCATTAAAAGATTTTATAAATAAGAGAAAAGAAAAGAAAAAAAATATTATTAATATTAAAAGATTTGGTGAGAAAACAAAAGAAAAAGAAAAAGAAAAGACTACTATGAGAAGAAACTCTACATTAAAAGATTTTGTGAATAAAAGAAAAGAAAGGAAAAAAAGAATATTATTAAAAGAAAAATAAACTAACATACTAACACATGAGACTAACAACTAAGAAATATAAAATATGAGTGTAATATTGATAATTATAACTATATGAATGTTAGTGCATTGATTATAATAATAACGACATTATGAGTCGTAATTGAAGATTATGTTAGCACTAATTAATGAATCTATGAAAAGTAACAATGCGCTTATGTAAACAAAATAAACTTTAATTAATTATATTCATATTCAACATGCTTATTACAATTAATTAGATGCTCACAATTAAATCAAACAAAATAGAAAAACTGAATCAACTATATGAGTGGTACTAGTAAAGCATGCAGAATAAAAAGAAATATGAAACTAACCCGGTCACTCCAAGAGAGAAGATGGAGATAAAAAGACCGATGATCCAAATAGAATACCTAGATCGATATAACCCGGGTGAAGCCTCAAGTCAAGAGGATGTGCTTCAACGATCCAATCCTCGATCAATGATCCAATCCAGTGTAAGGGCAAGTCAAGAATTCAGCAGGGTTTCGGTATTTGATAATCAAACTATTGACACTTCTGTAGGGTTTCGACATCGGGGCTCGTACTTGCTCACTGCTTTGGTAGAGTCTCTCTCTCTAAAATTCTTTCTTGAAAACGTACCAGGGGTACGGTATTTAGAATTCTCAACCAATGAAATGTTGACACGTTTTGGGATACGTCAGGTCATTTGGAGTTGGCAGTCGCCAGGAATGGACATGACGGTCGCTACTAAAAGTGTAGTTTTCAAAAGGTTCTCATGTCGATCGCCACAATAGAGTTGGGGACCCCATGGTTCAATGTGGCGGTTGTTGCTTATGGCTAGGGTTTCCAAGATGTTCTAATGGAGGGCGTCACAATGAACATAGCGACCCCAAGGCTCCAACATGGCGATTCAATAATGATTTCACTGGTTTGAAGGTTTTGATCATTGGGCTCAAATACCAAGTTTGGATTATTTTTTGAGGATCGTACTGAAGCACCATTCCAATTGTTTTTATCATCGGATTCACATGGATCAACCTAAGATTAGGCAGGGTGAAATTTGGGTGTCTACAATCATGCAGTCACTCGATTGATCACTACCTTTCGAGATTATGTGTAATGCTTTGGATTATACCGTAGGAGCTGTCTTTGGTCAACATGTCAACTGTTTCCCACATGCTATCTACTACACCAGTAAGACCCTCACGGATGCACAATTGAATTATACCACTACCGAGAAGGAAATATTGGCCGTAGTCTTCGTGCTTGACAAGTTTAAGTCCTACCTCTTAGGCTCGAAAGTCATCATCTACACAGATCATGCTGCCCTTCGACCTTTGCTGTCCAAAAAGGACACTAAGCCCCAACTCATCCGCTAGATTCTTCTCCTATAGGAATTCGATCTAGAGATCCGAGATAAAAAAAGAAACTGAGAATTTCGTAGCTGACCATCTCTCCCACCTGATAGTGGCCCCATCTAGTGACTCAATTCCTTTACGTGACTCGTTTCCAAATGAGTAGCTCTTTGCACTCACCGGCACCCAACTCCCGTGTTACGTCAACATCATCAACTATCTGGCAGTAGGCCTCATTCTCACTCACTGGTTTAAAATCAATAAGGAACGGTTCTTCTCCTAAATTAAATACTATTTTTGGGAAGACCCAAAACTTTTTAAATACTGCTCTAACTAGGTAATCCACAGATGTGTCTTCAAATCCAAGGTAACCAGCATTCTGACCTTTTGTCACTCTTTTGCCTATGGAGGGCACTTCAGTGGTAAGAAGATGGTAGCCAAAGTCCTCAAATCTAGTTTCTTCTATCCCACCAACTTCAAAGATGCCCACGAGTTTCGTCGAACCTGCCTTCACTGCCAACAAACTGGCACAATTTTTGCCCAAGACATGATGCCCTTAAACCCTATTCTTGTAGTCGAACTCTTTGACGTTTGGGGCATCAACTTTATGAGACCATTTCCACCATCACATGGCTACGAATTCATCTCAGTAGCGGTGGATTATGTGTCTAAATGGGTCGAAGCCGTGACAACTAAATCAAATGACCACAAAGTTTTGGTCAAGTTTCTTCAATCCAACATCTTCAGTTGATTTGATTTTCCACGAGCTATCATTAGCGATGGTGGTACTCACTTCCTAAATAAGTACTTCTCTACCCTGCTTCGTTGCTACTCCATCACACACAAGGTAGCCACTCCTTATCATCCACAGACTAGTAGCAACGTCGAGGTATCTAATAGGAAAGTCAAAAATATTTTGACAAAGACCGTCCGTCCTAATAGAAAAGATTAGTTCGAGAGGATAGACGACGCCCTGCGGGCTTATCATACTGCCTTTAAGACCCCCATAGGCATGTCCCCATATCGTCTTGTCTTTGGTAAAGCCTGTCACCTTCTAGTCGAGTTAGAACACCGAGCCTATTGGGCTATTAAAGCATAAAACTTCAATATAGCCAATGTTGTCACTTACTACAAACTTCAGCTCAGCGAGCTCGAAGAGATCTGTAACGAGGCTTATGAGAACTCCCACATCTACAAGACTCAAACAAAAGCCTTCCACGACAAACACATCCATCAAAATTTGTTTGAGCCTAACCAAAAGGTGTGGTTGTTTAATTCCAAGTTACAGTTATTCCTCAGAAAGTTCCAATCCCAATGGGATGGCCCGTTTGTGGTGACACACATCTACTCTCACGGTGCTTGCCAGCTGCTCAACCCCCACTTGGGTAAGCATCTTATAGTAAATGGCCAGCGTTTGAAATCGTACATAGACGGTATCTCTGTCGACCCTGCCATCGAGTCTAACGATCTCATTAATCCAGCACCCCCGACTTAGTGACCAAGTACCACATCTGGCTGAAGACGTTAAACTTATCCCTTAGGGCATTTTTTTAAGCTTTATATTTTTCTCCCCGTTCCCACAGTTGTCTTACATTTAGTAGGCCCTTAGGGCATTTTTTTTCTTATGTTCATGTAATAAACACAGGTGTTCTTACTAATATATGCAGTTTCTTTTATTTTTATCTGTCTATCTTTACTCTACTTGCTGCTATTTGGATGTATGAGTTTCTAATATAGGTATTATTTTTAGCAACTGCTTTGTTACCGTGAAATTTCTTTTTCTCTTGTTTCACTTTTGTTCGCACTACGGACAGTGCATTATTTAAGCTGGGGGTGTTATTGTGTAATTTGCTAATTCGTCAAACTGTGTTGAAAAAAAAATTGAGAAGGTTAAAAGATCTAAATTGTAACTTTAACACCCTAGATAAAAAATGAATACAGTACTCTTGGCATACTATTGTTTTACAAGAAATAAATCATGAAATTGTATATTTGGCACAATCTGGCACTGCACACTTGATTGTTGAAATTGGTTTTGTAATAATGAATACTTGTAGTAAGAATAACTTTAAATACAATAAGGTGGAGACTTGATCCTGTGAGTCTTTGAAATTTTGATACCTTTTTTAGAGAATTAGTGCTATATTTACTCATTTTTAATTATTCAGCATGCAATATTCGTTGTATAATGTCGATATTCATTCTTGTTTGCTAAAAGTTGAGAATTTTTATGTGAGTTGAATTTAAAATTTTTTAAAAATAAAGACTGTGCAAAAGATTGTGTTAAACTTGGAAAAGAATTTTAGGCCATGTTTCTATATTTGAACCTGTTCGTGTCTTTGGTATTCAATTGACCCCAGTTCACTCTTTGAAGCCTCTTACATTTAAAGCCTTTTTCTTGTTTCCCCTAGATACCTAAAAATATCTTGTGAACAGGAAATGGCGATGATGAGTATATAAAATTGAAAATTAAAGAGGATTTAAGAGTACAAAAGAGTTGGATAAAATATTTAGTCTAGCAACACAATTGATTATTCAAGTGTATATGGAATGGGTTACCAAAAAAAAGTATTTAAATTAATGGTTCATGTATACTGCCCATATAATGACTTGTTCCAAGCATTGTGATTTCTACCCTAGCCCAGATACACTTGATCTTTACCTAAAGTTATAACAAAAAATAATGATCTACTTGATCCTGTGTGAGACGTAATATGATACATAGAAATAAGTAAATGAAAAGGACAGATAAGACTTGCAAAAAAATTTCCCAATACCTGGCATTCCAATCACGAGATTATGAGTCATTCTTGCTTGGGAGATTGAAGTCGATATATTATTTTGATAGAAATTCGGACTTTAAGTATTTTGAGACATGAGACAATGGTCGAGTCAACCCGAACATGCCAAGTCCAATTTTTGTGGTGAAGATTTTGGAAAAATAGCAGTTAGCCAAGATTATGTATGAATTCAATGTCAGGGGTAGTATTTTTACAGTTTGTTATTTTGATCTTCTCAGAACAAAAATATTTGTGGGTTAATGGGATTAGATTCTTTTTGGCTTTCTTGAGGACCAGCAAAGTGTAAGTTAGTGGTGTGATCGGTATCCACAAATGCACTTTGTTAAGCTTCGATTTTGTGTTTAATAATTTATTTTGTAGTGTTTTTGTCAATAGCATCAAAGGGAGTGGCTTAACGGAGAAAATGGTGTAAAACAGGACAAAAATGAGTTAAGGGACAAAAATAAAATTTTCGCAAAAGATCTGTCTAGACGGACCATTGCTACGTCTGGACGGGATCGGTCCAGAAAGTTTTGCGTCTGGAAAGATTTTGCCCGCGTCCGGACGAAAAAGTTACTGTGAAGAACACGTCCGAACGAGCATTCAGACAAAACCAGTCCAGAAAGAAAATCGTCCAGACAAAATTCGCTAGCATCCGGACGAAACCTCAAACCGTTTGGACGGAATGAGTAGCGTCCGAACGAGGCACGCAGTCAGTGTTTTATTCGAAGTCTATAACTGAGGACGAAAATTCAGATATCTTTGATTTTAGAAGACGAAGGATCAAGGGAAGCAAGGAAGCCAATCTGAAAGGCTCGCGACGTGTCAAGAAGTCGAAGACGGAGACTCGAGGCTCACATCTTCTTCAACTTTTCATGCTTTCTAGTTGCAACATGAGCGGCTAAGTTTTTTCTATTCTTAAGGAATGATGAATCCTTAGCTCAATATTTTTAAGAGTAGTTTGAATTCGTTTGTTTATTCTTTATTTTGGATTCAATTCATTGTGTGATTTGAGACGTTGACTTTTGATCAACAAGATTTTAATTTAAATATTTAGTTCCATTTTTATTTTCTATGATTGTAAAAGCAATATCATACAACTGTTATATTTGCGTCTCAATATTCAAACGTGAGATACTTTATACTTTGTTAGGTGATCGTGCTCCGGACGAGCCGTGCCATAAGCTTAGATAAAGTATGCTAAGCTTGGATTCGAGTTTATCTTTTTGAAAATCCTCATTGATCATATAGTCGTGATAGGATTGAATTGAATCAATTAAAGATAAATTAGAGTTTGAATGAAACTAGAAGTATTGGGTATGGAGGATTCTAATCTTTAAGAATCTCTTTCTCACTTGAACTCTTAATTCAGATTTCATAGTTATTTCATTTAATTAGAATGAACTCTTAATTCAGATTGAAATCTTTTAATTCCAATCAAACTCCTTTTTCACAAAAGAAATCATTAACTAATGACTAAATAAATAAATAATAATCGCATTAAATCTTTGATAACGATATCTGGATTTTAGCCACAATTCTACGAGTTAGTTGTTAAATAAGATTTTTAAATAAATATTTTTGGTACGGTACAACACGAACCACTTTCAATTACCATCATCCCAAACCAACCAAATTTGGATTTGCACAAATAAAATTTCCAAATGTTAAAATTAAGTCATTAATCTCACTTATAAGTCACAAATCATTAAGTTACATAATTTTAGCTACCAACTATGAGTTTCAAATTCAAAGTAGCAATCAATTTTCGTAAATTTAAACCAAGAAACCGAAATCTTGTTAGGGTTTCAACCAAATTCCTAGAAATTTTAGGATTACATGAGTTTAACTTAAAATTCAATATATATCTCTGGCAATTCATCAAGAATAGTCAAAATCCTACCTTATAGAAGCTAAAACCCCAAATTTTGAAACCCTAGAAATTTTCTCCCTTCATAGATTTGGTTCCTAGGTCGGATGTTCGCAAAGTTCTCGTCGTGTAGAACTCGTATCCGAGACGGCGTCGCTTGATTTGGCGTGGAAAACCATCAATTTTGGAGAGAAGGTTGATCTCAAGTTCTTGAGAGTTCTTTGGTGAGTTTGGCTTTCCTTTTCTTTTCTTTTTTTTTTGGTCTTCTTTTCTTGAATCTTCTAGAAGGGTCCCACTAACATACATTTATACTCATTTAAATTTCAACAAATTGGTGAGAAGTCCTGTTTTTTTTAACTCGCAAGGTTCATCATCACAAAACTATTTCAACGATAGATCCTCAGTTTTCCACGTGTACGTTTTTCGAGACAAATATACCCTATTATTTCTGTTGTCTTCTTTTTTTTTCTTCTTCTGCTTCATTTTTATTCGCTTCAATGAAAAGACCACATATAGAAATAAACCCTAAAATACATGGATACTCTCTCTCATGTTTCTATAAAAATGCAGAAACACTTTGCCCTGATCTGGTGCTTTCGGGTGGGATGATAATGGAGGGAAGATTCAAGAGTGAGAGAGAAGATTTCGTGAGTGAGAGAGAAGATTCACCTGTCAAAGATTTCGTGAGTGAGAGAGAGGGAGAGAGTGCTTGACGGTTGATAGTAATTGACTTGTTTGGTCTGCCTTGAAACTAATTTGGTTTAACCTCTTCCAGATAAATTTATTTGCAACAACAGATAAATTAAATAAACTTATTTGAATATAAAATAGGTAAATTTATTTAAACGCATAGTAATTGACATGTAAATAGATAAATTTATCTGTTTTAAGGTGTTTATTAATTTTTTTGTTATGTAAACAAATAAATTTATCTATTTTGCTTAGCAATTGACATACAAATAGATAAATTTATTTATTTTGTATAAATTTATTTATTTATTTTGTTTACTGTAACAAACATATAAATTTAACTATTTAATATAAATTTATCTGTTTGTTTTTGCGTTAGAGCAGAATCAATGACAATGTTCAGATCATTAGGAAGGGGAATTCGGCGCTTTTAGATCATTAAGGGGGAATTCGTCGGTTTCTCAAAATGAGAGGATGAGATTGAACGAAAAATTGAGAGTGTTGACTGTTGATGCAGAAACGGTTTTGGGAACTTAGATAGGTATGTTAATATATATATATATATTTATCTGTTTATATATACTTGTGCTTATTTGACCAGTTTTAGCAAATTGTGTTTGTTTCACGAAACAGATAAATTTTTTTGTCTAGAATTTATAGTTGTTTGAAGGAACAAATAAATTTATTTGTCTAGTACTTGTGCTTGTTTAATGAAACAGAAAGATTTATATGTATATTTTTGAAATAAATTACGTTTTTTAAATAGGTTAGACTTTGCTCGTTAAAATATTTATTTATGAACCTTGCGAGTTAAAATTTATTTTTATGACCTCTGGTTGAAATCCTTTTTAAGTTTTGCAAGAGTCATTTTATTAAATTCCCCAATTCCATTTAATTGAAATCCTTTTTAATTGTACCTCGGGTATCCACACATGCCAACCGCATTTAAAGTACAACATATATCATTAAAAACTATTTTCGGTAATTTCAATTATGTTAAAATAATTAATAATAAAATGATAACGTACCGGGTCTCTACATTTTAACTCTAGCCAAAACCACTATGTTTTTAGATTTGTTTCATCATGATGAAAAAAAAAAGTAAAAAAATGTAAAACAAAAAAATAAAAAGAATTCAAAAAAGACAGAAAATAGTGAAAGGAAAAGCTATCCCAAATAGTATCGAAACTTCAAGAGACATTAGACCATATTTAGATATTTTTCATAAATTTGTTGTAGAAAATATCTTATTTTAATCCAATAATTAAAAAACTATTATTAAAATATTTTACATTTAAACAAATAGATCGTTAATCTAGTCAACTATTTATTTTTATAAGGATTACATATGATAAATAATTTGATGACAAAAATATTTATATAAATAATTTGGCATTCATTTTTTTATAAAATGTCCTTGATTTCGTTTTTAGCTTAGCTAATGATAATAGCCTTATTACTACCCATCTATTAAAGCTCACTTTCACATAATGATTATTATTTTTTATTTGCTTATTTATGTTTTTAATAGAAATTGTATATATATATATATATATTTATTTATTTACTATATTGATTTCTCTCAACTGATAAACTGAGATTTTTTAAAAATTTCAAATAAAATGTGAACTATTAAGAAAAAATAAAATTAAGTTACAATAAGAAAACTGGTTGATTTCTTGTATCTTTTTACTTAAAGATTTGTACTTTTCAAGTTATTTCATCAGGATTATTAAAAATAGTAAAACCATTTAATAAAAATAAAAAATTATTAAAAATAAAAAAATCACTAAAAATAATTGGCTTAAGTCAATTGCCGAACTAAACAAACATGTTTGTTTATAGTGATCAAAATTTATGAAAATAATACATTAAATATAATAAACAAATAAAAGTTTAAATGCGTCCAAAGTTATCACATAATAGTTATCAAATAATTATCTAAATAATATAAACTCATTACCAAATAAGTCCAATAACTTCAAAAGTCAAATATAAAATTCTCAAAAGCTAAGACAGGAACCCAATTAAGGTCTAACCATAGACGAAAATAGTTATGGCTTGCAATGTGATGTTTATATTTGAGGGTAAATAAGTAATTTTATATTTAACTTCATGTGACTTGTAATTCTTGGGCTATGTATCTCACCTCATCCCATGTGACTAGTTATATCTCAATTCATAGAATTGAGAGTCATTCAGGAAAATTAGTTCAATTATTATTGTAATAAACAAATATAGAATTAGGTAGTCCCTTGACTAATAGTTCAATCCAATCTTCCAATTCAACGCTTCAAACATGGCCATATTGTATAAGAATTGCAAAAGCAAGCGTGGGAAGAAGGGAATGGGATAGTGACGACATGAGAAGGAAGATGGCGAGACAAGGGCTGGGATGCAATAATGCTACTAAGGGTCCGATTGGTAACTAGCCTAAAAGTTTATTTCTTTTATTTTTTTATTTTTACATTTTTTGCTAAAAAGCTAAATTGCTAAACACATGATAAAATACCATTGTTCCCGCCTAACATGTTGTCAATGGTGTTGGTGTTACTTGCATGGAATTTTTAACAAGTAAAAATATTTAATTTACATTAAAATGAGTCATTTTTTTCTTTACACATGTCTATTGAAGAGGCGAAATATGCAAAATAATTAGAGACGGAGAGATAAATAGTTGGGTGAAGGAGAAGGCTACTTGAGTTGGGAGTATCGACAGAATGAATAATTTGTATCTAGTTCTGAATTCTGATCTCAGTTATGATCCCTTAAGAGCAAGGTCATCCCTCCTATTTATAACCCTCTGATGGAACTATTAGGATTAGAACGAGACTCTAAGAGATATAATTGAATCAGGAAAGGTAATTTCGGGGATCATATCCACAGATTAACCATTTTTCGAAGAATCTGTGTTCTACTCCAACTCAACTAAGTCGGCTAGTGGGTGCTCCGTGGGCACCCGACCCATTCGGGTCAAGTAGTCGACCCATTCGGGGGTCATTTAAGTGACTCAAGTGGATGAGTCTTAAGACCTGACAAGTCCTTTCATTATCCACCAAGCCACATGTCTCCCAACATTCTGTGCAGGATTGTACTGCCATCGTTTTCATTGTTTCTGGGACACATTCAATTCTCAAAGGAATCTAATATAGTCTGTGTTATATATGTATATTTGACTTGTTCAGTATGTGCTAAGCCACATAATTTATACTATGTCATCATAATAAATTAGTTATAGCTACACTCACAGCCTGTGTTGTCTTTATAGTCTGTGCCATACTAATATAATCAAGTAATCAAGGCTACTATTACAGCCTATGCTATGCTTCATAGTCTGTACTATGGAATGTTTTTATTCGTAGTCAATGTTACGCTTTATAGTCGACGCTATGGAACATTGTGCGCTTCAAAAGGGCTGAATAACATTAATTGGTCGAGCTACTGAAGGGGTCTTAGTAGCTCGAATCTCTAATGACTAGATCAAGTCGGGTTTGAGCCTTTTCACTGCTTCAAGTAACTTGAGCTTGCATGCCCTATTATTCTCGTGTTTTCATGTGAGTAGTAATTTATACTTGGCCGAGCTCTTGGGAATCCTAGTAGCTCGATCCGCCTATGAGTTGTTTAATTTGTCAATACGCTCGTACTAACACTGAAATGATGAGTCAAACCATTCGTGGTTGCCGAGCTACACATGGTCTCCCAGTAGCTCGGGTAAATCACTTCCGAATTCTTGTGGTCTGAGTAACTCGGAGATGTGATTTCTGGTTAGAGTAGAGCTTTCAAATACTTCGAGCTTGTCGAACTCCCTCGAGTGACTCCAGCCGACTGACTGGAGCCCCAGAGACTGAAGAAAGTCTGATCCAGATACTTTGTATTCTTTTTACTTAAGCAATGATAACCGAGTTGCTCATGGGCTCAGTAGCTCGAGCTTCCATTGACCCGAGGAACTCAAGTTCCCACCTGGCCTGGGAATCGTAGCCTCAAGTAAAATGATTTGGGTACTCCATCCTTACAGAAAATTATAGTCCCTTTCCCTTCCTGCTGACTGTAGGATCGAGCTAATATCCCGAGTTTCTCATTCACAGATTTAATCGAATTCCATCATCTTTTAATAATGGTTATCTACAGTGAGCAATAAATATACATTTGTTTGAGATTGGGTTCCTGCTGTGATCCAGTCACATTAGATTGAGCTATGAGCTTGAAATCGTTTTATTCGAGATCTCAAAATTTAATAGGAATTATTTATTATGTTGAACCCATTGAGTAGGTAATCTTTGTAAAAAATTAAGTCAATTGGTAATCATTATTTATCTGATGAGAGTATGTTTGTTTTAAAAAAAATAATTATCTTATAATATTTTGAGAATAAATTGTTAAACAAATGTATGTGCATCATATGACTAACAATGTTTGATTGATGCTTGATTGGCCTAATTTTTTATAGGAATTACTTACTCGATGGATTCAACATAATAAACGATTTCAATTAAATTTTAAGATTTCAAATAAAATAATTTTAAGCTCACAATCTATCCTGCTTGACTGGCTAACAGCACCAGGCACAGGGACCCCAATCCAATCACATCCAGGACCCCAATCCCCATTTGTTTACAAGATTACTTCGTATTAAATTAAAATATCTAAATTTATAATATTTCTAGAATGTTGTTAATGCCACTATGCACATTTTGTTATTCCAACAAATTGCCCTTAAATTCTAAGGGTTTGGCCTAGTGGTTAAGGTATAAAATTTTGAATTTTTTTTTTTAGGTCTCAGATTCAAAATCTTTTAAGTACTATTGATTTTTTGGGGTTAGTTCATACAAAACTTTAACTCAGTTTTAATTGGACTCCGCAAATAAACGATGTAATGGTCCATCAAAAATTACACGGAAATTGATTCGAACACTTAAAATATTTAAAAAAAAATTGCCCCTAAAAACGAATTCATTGCCCTTCCAGTTTTCGTTACTTGGACATAATATAATTATGGCGCCACACACTCTACTTTTCTTTTATGGATGATATGAAAATTGTTGTTTACTGAGATAGCAATTAAGCTTATTTTTTGTTCAAAGAGTGATGAACCGACCGATAATTCATTCAAGATGTATAATAGGGTAACTCATGTGTCAGGCGCCGATCGTCTCCAATTCTATAATCCCTCTTATGATTTATTCTATTACATATGTACTTGAAAATAATTTATATGAACTCTTCAGGGTAATTCAGCAGTTTAAAGTCATCACTGAGACTAATTGTAAATTCGAATGTCTAGCGTTCGACTCCTGTTAGACCGATATTTATGGTTTGTGAGTGATTGTAGGTATTCGGAGGTTTACGCACTAAAGGTGAATCTAAAAAGCCCTTAATATGGTTCCTTCATCATCAGAAAAAAAAAATTACATGAACAAATTTTAAAAATATATATTACTTATTAGGTTTATAAATAAAGTAGGTTGGACTTGTTTGGTCAAAGTTAAAAAGATTCAATCTACGAAAATTCTTCAAAAGAAAGATTTATTGTTATGTATTTTTTTTTTAATATTTCAAGTTGTTCATGTCAATTTATGCAGATCTTAGACTAATTTTTAAATAACTAGTTCCACTGTTTACTAATTGAGGACTCAAGTAAAGTCGAGATAAAATTTTATATGAACTAATCTAGAATATTTGATAGCACATAGGAGGTGTCAAACCTGATAACTCACATGAATCAAATCCTCTAGTCTCATGCCTTGACCACTAGACTGGCACATGAAGTTGTTAATTATTATTCTACAATTCTAAATTTAGTTTATATAATTTTATATATTTAACAATATAATATAAAATGTATTTTTGTGTCAATTTAGGCGAAGGATTGAATATTTTTGACTGTTATCAATTGAAAATTTATAAATTAGCAAGGTCACTAATTAAAAATTATATTAGAAAAACTTGATTATAAAATTTTAATTAATAATCTCACATTTCAAAAAGCTAGTAGAAAACTTGACTTTTAAGATATTTAGCCGTTTTAGAAAAAAAGATGAATAAAAAAGTTAGATTATTTAGAATAATTTATGATAGTATTTTTTTAATTTTTATTAAAATGTCTAATATACATTTATTTTTTATTTTTAAGTTGTAGTGTTTAGGATATTGGCATGATTTTTTTTGTTTGTGTGGGGAGGGTTGACTTTATTATTGAAGGTATTATAGTAATTTTACTTGAAAAAAAGTTAAGGTGTGTGAGATGTGTATAGTTTTTTTTTCAAAGAAAAGAGAAATTAAAAATTTTAATTAACTTTTTAAATAAATCAAAAGGTATAACTTAAAATTTAATTTTCTTACAAAAGAAAAACAACTTTTAAGTGAAACCAAACACGGGCATAATTAAACCACTCTTAAATTCTGGTGTTTGATATTGCTGAACCTAATTGGTTATAGATTATAGCTAACTTGTAGTAAAAGTTTTCAATGTTTAGTAAATATTATAATTTGTAATTAAAATAAAAGAAAAAAATTATAAGCCGTAGCAAAACTAGTACGTATTTGAAAAAAAAATTTATAATTAAAATTAGTAACAAAAAATTAAAAATTATTAATAATAACTTTGCCAAACATATATTATAAAAAATTAACACATGTTACAGCCCAATTGAAGGAGGGCAATATTGTCCGAGTAATAAAAATAAGCGTGCCACTAGAATTTGCAATCGTAGCATTGGTGCAGCGCTATTTGTTTCTAGTGATTTATTTTTATTTTATTGCTAAATGGTTATATTTTTTGATTGCTTTTATCTAAACAAGTTGAGAATTTTTTTTAAATATAAGAAATTAAAAAAATAAAAATAAATTAAAATAAACTAGTAAGTTATTTTTTATTTATTTTTATTTTTAATAAACTCTTTCTTGTTTTATCTTATTGGTTTTATTTTTTTTTTATTTCTCTATAAATCTGAAAAAAGTAAAAATAAATTATCCAAAAAATTCTAAAAAAAAACAAGAATAAAAAAGTCCAATTCTTTTATTACCAAAATCTTCTTAAAAACAATTAATTACTATATGACCTAACAATTAATGAAAGTCTGGGCCAATTCCCGGTACGTAGAACTACCCCCGACCATGGTTGTCAGACCAAAGTAAAACTACACCGATAGCCAGCTGGGCCTGTAAGAAATAAAACGAAGTCCCATCAATCCAAAATTAGAAAAAATAAAAAATAAAATAATACATAAAAAGAAAAGCATATTCGATCTTTTCGGCCCGCCCTGTAAATTTTTATCTAAAGTGAGTTTGAAATATGACTCCTAATAAATATAAAATAAATTTTAAAATTATTTATAAAAATTTAAATAGATTAAATATGTTTATACTTAAATTTTAATAAAATAAAATTTATGAAAAAAATTAAATAAAATATAGTACAATTTATATGTCAAGTTTTTAACTTATATATTATAAGTTTTTAATATTATTATTTTTATTTAATATTTTATATTTAACTACAATTAATAAAATAAAAATTAACACTTTAAAATTAAAAAATTAGGGCCCAACTCATCTTGTCCCAAGGCCGGCTCTAGATCTTTTGCTTTGTTTTTTTTCATAGGAATTACATTGCCCCTGAATGGATAAGTCTATGTTTAGATTAATTTTTTAAGTATATTTTTGACTTAAAAGCCTTAAAAAAGGTCTACTTATTTAGTCTAAATTGATTTTTTCTATATATTTTTTACAAAAAAAATCAAAAAATTAAAAAACTTACAAAAAAGAAGTTAGCCTAAACATAGGCTAAAAGTTGTTTATTAGTTTATTAGTTTATTTTTTATTGTAAATTTTTTATTTTTAATAAATTTTTTTATTATTTAGTCAAACTATTATATCTTTTAGATTTCTTTTATTAAAACGAGTTAAAAAAAAATAATCAAAATATAAAAAAAAATTTAAATAAAAATAAACAAAAATAAAACAATACTTACTGTTGTTGTATGTACTTCAAAATCAACTTCAAAATCAAAGGAAGTTCCATCAACACAAAATTAGAAAACAAATAATGGCATATTCGATCTTTTGCTTTGTTCTTTTACTTCATAGGAATTACAATTACTATTGTATGTACTTCAAAAAAAATTATCCACACAGCACAACAGTAACAATTGTACAAAATAGCACATCTAGCACCTGTATAAATTTGTGACAAATGTATTAAATTTTTTATTTCAAGAAGAAACTACGTTATTATGGTGTTTGATATTATTAAAATTAGTTACTTATAAAATGTAGGTTGTAGTAGAAGATATGAGTGTTCGATAAAAGTTGTAACTTGTAACTAAAATTAAAAAAAAAATTATTTAACTTATAGCAAAAATTGCGAGTATTTAAAAAAAATTATAATTTATAATTAAAATTTGTAATAAGAATGAGAATAACCCCTAACCACTTATTACATAGGACTCGAACCAGCAACCTCTATAATGAAAAGTTGAGGAGATATTCTTAAGCTACAAATGCCTTAATTTTTCTATTTTTAAATAAAATACTTTTGAATTGTTTTTTCAATTTATATTTTGAAAACAAACAAAATAGTGAATAGAGTCAAAGCTAAGCTATTTGGTGAACGAGATTAATTTTGAAATGGCAAATTGATGGTCTACACCCCGAATTGTGGCTACTTTCCACGTTCTCAACTAGTACTATACTGTTGTTCTCATCTTCTTTTTTTTTTGAACCACACCTCTTTTTTTTTATCAAATAATTATTGCTTTCAGAGTAAATCTAGATAGTGTTTCAACTTTACAATTATTAGTGTATTTAATGAGACTTACCAATTTTTGTTATTATTTTATTCAACATATAAAGATGTGTCATTCAGTGATTTGAATAGAGAATTACTCCAAAAACATTGAATAATTATTTCTTTTTCTCGTTGAGATGGAAGAAATCTCATAAAAAGCTAGTGAATTTAAAAACTAATAAATAAAAAAAACAAAAGAAAAAGGAAACAACATAAGAAAGAGATTCAAGTATTGATAGATTGGGTCATATATAATTAAAAGAAAATGTTTTGTACTCATATACCTAACCACAGAAATTATAGAAAGTTAATCTTGGTCATCTATGTTGGAATTTTGTGAATTCATTGGCCATTGAATTCCATAATTCAATTGCAATTGAATTGGCCATTCAATTAGCAATTGAATCCATGAAATTAATACCATTCATAGCTATTGATTCTCCTGAAACCCCCTCCATGATGGAAGGCCTATATATGCTGTCATCCCACAGAGGAAGAAAAACAGAGAAAAATAGACAGAGCAAAGATTACAGGGAAGACAAGTAGAGGTGAGAACTGAGAGATACAACTCAGATTATATTGCAAGCTATAAAGAGAGAAAGACAGACGGAGTACGTTCGTAGCCGATCCTTGGTGGTGTTCCAACGATCGTGTAGCCGTTTTATC
>JAULJZ010008758.1:0-16603 GCA_032270985.1 Heliamphora pulchella | reverse complement strand
GATCAATTGACAAGTACAAAGCAAGACTTGTGGTCAAAGGATATAGACAAAAGGAATGTCTTAATTACTTTGACACATATTCACTAGTTACAAAAATAACGTCTATACGCGTGCTAATTTCCATAGCTGTGTTATTTAATCTGGATATACATCAAATGGATGTGAAGACGACATTCTTGAATGTCGAATTGAATGAAGAGATTTATATAGAACAACCAGAACGGTTTGTTGTTCCTGGACAAAAAAACAAAGTTTGTAAGCTCGTCAAATCTTTTTATGGTTTAAAACAAGCGCCAAAGCAATGGCATGAGAAATTTGATAACACTATGATGTCAAATGGGTTTAAGACAAACGAATGTGACAAGTGTGTCTATGTTAAAAACACAGACAAAGAATATGTTATCGTCTGTCTTGTTGTTGATGACATGCTCATCATAGGTAATGATGATCAAATGATCAAATCTACTAAGAAAATGTTAAATAAACAGTTTGACATGAAAGATTTGGGAGTGGCAGATGTTATTTTAGGAATGATAATTTTTAAAACATCTGAAGGATATGTTTTGTCTCAATCACATTACATTGAGAAAATACTTGGTAAATTCTCCAAGGATGATGACCGTCCTGCGAGGACGCTGGTAGATGTAAATCTACATCTATCCAAAAATATGGGCGAAAGCATATCTCAATTGGAATATTCCAGGATTATTGGGAGTCTAATGTACTTAATGAATTGCACACGACCAGATATAGCGTATGCAGTGAGTAAATTAAGTAGATACACAAATAATCTAGGAGCAGACCACTGGAAGGCGATAGTTCGGGTTCTTAGATATCTAAGATACACCTGTAACTATGGATTGTGTTATACTAGATATCCAGCTGTTCTGGAAGGCTATTATGATGCTAACTGGATATCTGATACAAAAGACTCAAAATCCACAAGTGAATATGTCTTTACTCTCGGAGGTGCAGCTGTGTCTTGGAAATCTTCCAAACAGACATGCATCGCTAGGTCAACAATGAAAGCTGAGTTCATAGCTTTAGATAAACTTGGGAAAGAAGCAGAATGGCTACGCCATTTCTTAGAATATATTTCAGTGTGGCCTAAACCTGTGCCAGCAATTTGCATTCATTGTGATAGTCAATTTCCAATTGAAAGGGCACATAGTAATTTGTACAATGGTAAGTCACGACATATACGTAGTAGACATAATACCATTAAACAACTGCTCTCAAGTGGAATTATATCCATTGAGTACATAAAGTCAAAAGATAATATCGCGGATCCGTTAACCAAAGGTTTGACCAGAAAGTAAGTGAATTACCCATCGAGGGGAATGGGACTAAAGCCTATTACTAAAGAGACACCTTAATGGCAACCCAACCTAGCTGACTTGAGATCCCAAGATCTAGGTTCAATGGGACAACCGAATTATGTGTGACTCTAGGGGAATCACTAGGGAGATTAACTCCTACCCATTTCTATGATGAAATAGTGATGTCTGCAGCATGTACATGTTTAAGGATAAGCTATGCTTTTAATAATTCTTATACCTTGGATATCCAAGTGGGGTATGGCGGGATACTCTTAATAAAATTCACCTATATGAGTATGAACTGGGCCGGTTCTATGAGAATTGTTAAGGCTAAATTTTCTAGAGTACTCATGAATGACCAGGCATGTTCAGGGTCGAAATGAACACAACTGTGAGAACCAAGCTGTGTTAGAAAGATTCTGTGTGAACTCTATTATCTTGGTTTACACAAACGGCTGAACAGTTCAAGATACCATGTTCACTGATTAGCCAATAAATCCGATAGTTTCTCACAAGAAAAGGTTCAAAGCCAAAAGCTACCTATCCTATGCAGAAATTTTCTTTTATTGAACTCTCTGTGTCTGCATCTTGTTGTATTTATTTTTTCGTCAAATTCCATTCATGTGGGGGATTGTTGGAAAATAGTGGGTTTGGAACACTTTGTTGAACATGATTTTAGCTAACTTTGAAGCTAAATAACTTTAGATTGGATTAATCTTTTTTTATAATTCTAAGTTCTAATATGTTCATCTCCACGAGTAGTTTAATCATGGATTTTGTGGCGTTTAAAACCGTTAATGGATGAATGAGAAATTGACTCCAAAAGTGTGCCATAAAAGTTGACAAAATGATGGTAACTATATCCCATCCCACGTTGGTTGGGAAAGGAAAGGGTGAGTGTCCAAGTGGGTATAAATATGTTTTTAATCCCACATTGGATGGGAAAAACATGGGTGAATGGCTTTTATAAGCTAAGTTGGGCCTAAAGGGTGTGCTCCTTGGGGGTACCCAGTTTTGTAGATGGGGGAGGACTTACCCAACGATGGGTTCGACCTAAACCCCACACACGCACGCCGCCGCCATCGCCTACCCATTCGACCGACCGGCCGTGCCGTGCTGTGCCGTGCCGTGCCGTGCCGTGCCGAGTCGGGCTCGGGTCGGTGGTCCATGGTATACGGGTTGCGGGTCAGGTCGGGTCGGATCAACCCTTATCTTTTTGTTAAAAATTTATTTATTTCAAATTTTGAATTTAAATATTAATTATTTAAATTTTGTTACTGTTGGTTCGGTTCGGGGCCGTTGGAGTCGGTCTGGAATAGGTTCGCGCCTGTTGGGTGGTCTAACCGCCAGGCCAAACCGGTTCCATACCTGTTCAGTCAAACTGAATAGCAACCAGTGAAGCCTATTTAAAGGCTGTTAATCGCCTGGTTTAAAACACTAATTACAGAAACTCTTCTCCAGTGCTTCTGCTGTTCTTCATAGACTGCATTCTTGAGTTCAAAGAGAGAGTTCAAACTCAATTTCGATTCGCTGGATTGACAAATTGCTGTGCTACTTCTGTTGCTCACTGATCGTTGTATCTTGGGAGGCGTTTGCCGTCAACTCGAAGCACCGTAGTGAGGGCAATATCATCCTAAGAACATTGTGTCAAACACGAGCCTCGGTCAATCGTTTACTGTTTTAGGTTCTTTAAATTTCGTATTTACATATTCTGATTTTTTGGGTTTCCTTCGCATGTTGTTCTGCCTTTGTTAGTTTTTCTGTCACAGTTTCATTTTATTGTTTTCGATTATAATTTACTTATTTCAGTAGATTTATTTTTCTGTCACAGTTTTGTTTTCTGCTACATTAAAACAGATTGTTTTATGAAACAGATTAGTTTGTTATCTATTAATATTTTCCCAACAGTTACATGTGGCATTCATCTGCTGCAAGTCAAGAATAAGTCAAGCTTAGTAGCGTGTATATTATATCGCTTGCATTATTATAGGTTATTTCCTAAACTTAGATTATCCAAAAAACAGAGAAAATTTTGTCAATTTTTTAAAAAAATTTAACAATTAGAATATTTTTTTCGTATGTTTTTTGGCTGCAGATTGTTCTATACATACAGAAGGTGCAGCTAATTGATTGTGACATAAGATTCGTTTGGTTATTGTCGTACTAGTATGGAAGGTGAGGGAAAAAAAGATTATTTGAGTTTCTTTTTATTTGTTTTTATTATTTTATATTTTGCTTTTAAATGTTTTTCTTTTTGTTTTAGTATTTTTAACCAATAAAATAAGATATTCAAAAAAATAGCTAAATTGGGTGTTTGAAATAATTATTTGGGTTGTACTACAATGAGAGAATAATCTAATTGACAATAAATAATAGTATGAGTTTAACTTGAAAAGTTGACATTTTCAACTTTAATAACACCAATATTTATATTCTTCTTTTTCTGAGTTTTTTTTTTTATTGTTGTAGATAGATTCTTAGTAATATGAAGATAATTTATGGTATCAACTATATATCATTTTGATGTTTTTCTTATTGTGTTTGCAGATTTGCCACAAAAGGAAGATGGCGTTAAAGAATTTTGTGTCGCGATTTTTTAAATATTATTTCATTAGATTAAACATCTTTTTTTTATCCATTTATTTGGAACGAATTGTTTGATAGATCTTTTTGAAGTTAGAAGTATATTTACATTATTATGTAAACAAATTGGAGATTTATACTTAATTGTTGTGGTGAATTTCGATTAATTTGTTACTCATTCTATCTATTTGTGATGAAATAATTTGCCACCATTTATATTATAATAGCGACGGAATTTGTTTTGTCACAAAAATCTAATTTTACAACGATTTTGCGACAAATTTAGTCATCACTAATTGTTATTAACAATTTAGGTAAAGAAAGTTACCCTAAAATTGTTTGTCACTAATTGTTTTCATCTACAAGGAAATAGCGTTCGTCGCAAACTGCCTTATATTGCGAGAAATATTTTGTCACAAATTCACAATACGCAAAAATAGTTTTCCATTTTTTGTGACGACAGCATTTATGATGAAATTTTTTGGTCAACAATTCATTTTTTTGTGAGGAAATATGTTTTGTGACGATTACTGTCGTCACTAAAGATGACAATAAATCGTTACAAACGACATTTGTTTGGTGATGAGTCCAGGTTTTTCATCATAAAATGTCAAAGTTTTAGTGAGGAATTAAATTTTCATCACGAGGTACTTTTTTGCGACGATCCTTTAGAGACAAAAGAGGAGAGGATGCATTTTCGTCACGAAATCTATTAGCGATGAAATACATAGATTTAGGGACGAAATCATTTCGTCAATAATGACTTATTTTGTTATAGTGAATGTACCGGAACAGATGTAACACCCCGACCCTTCACATGGCAACGATATTGTCCGCTATGGGCAAAACCTCACGATTTTATTCTTCCCAGGAGGGTCACCCATCCTTGCATTGCTCCAGAGTTAGCACGCTTAATTGTGGAGTTCTGCTAGGATCTCTACCACTTGGTAAAAGGCCTCCTTGGATGTAAGGGTCCAAGATTCTTCCTGTATAGCCTAGGAACTCCCTCTCCCTTTTCGATGTGGGAGAGACCCTAACAGAACTCTGATAGAGACTCTAACAGAACTCCGCAGTTAAGCGTGCTACGCTGGAGTAATACAAGGATGGGTGACCCCTGGAAAGAATAAAATCGTGAGGGCTTTCACCCAAAACGGACAATATCGTTGTTATGTGAAGGGTCAGGGTGTTACAGATGGTATCAGAGCCGACTCTCCTCACCTCCGAGTGTGGGCCCCTGCCGTCTCGCATGACACGTGAGTGGGCTACTAAGTGGGCTGGTCGATAAGGACTGACAGGTTACCAGAGCTGGCAGGCTACTGCACGGGGACGTGCAGCCCTAAGGGGGGTGGATTGTGATATCTTGGCATCCCACATCAAAAAGGGAGACGAAGTTCTTAAGCTATAAAGAAAAAACCTTGGACCCTTACATTCAACGAGGTCTTTTCCAAGGTGGTAGAAACCTTAGCAGAATTCTACAATTAAGCGTGCTTAAGCAGAAGCAATGTAAGGATGGGTGACCCCCTGGGAAGAATAAAACCGTGAGGGCTTTGCCCAAAGCGGATAATATCGTTGCTATGTGAAGGGTCGGGGTGTCACAAATGGTATCAGAGCTGACTCTCCTCACCTCCGAGTGTGGGCCCCTACCGTCTCGCTTGACACGTGGGCGGGCTACTGAGTGGGCGGGTCGATGAGGATTGGCCAGCTACCGGAGCTGGCAGGTTACTGCACGGGGACGTGCAGCTTTAAGATGGGTAGATTGTGATATCCTAGTATCCCACATCAGAAAGGGAGAGGAAGTTCTTGGGTTATAATTGAAAAATCTTAGACCTTTACATGCAGTGAGGCGTTTTCCCAGGTGGTAGAAACCTTAGTAGAACTCCGCAATTAAGCGTGCTTAAGCAGGAGCAATGCAATGATGGGTGACCCATTGGGAAGAATAAAATCGTAAGGCTATGCCTAAAGCGGACAATATCGTTGCCATGTGAAGAGTCGGGGTGTTACAAATAGTATTAGAGCCGACTCTCCTCACCTCCAAGTGTGGGCCCATGCCGTCTTGCGTGACACGTGGGCGGGCTACTGAGTGGGCAAGTCGATAAGGACTGACAGGCTACCGGAGCTGGCAAGCTACTACACGGGGACATGCAGACCTAAGGAGATAGATTGTGATGTCTTGGTATCCCACATTGGAAAGGAAGACGGAATTCCTGGGTTATAAAGGAAAAATTTTGGACCCTTAAATTCAATGAGTCATATTCCCAAGTGGTAGAGACTCTAGGAGAACTCCGCAGTTAAGTGTGCTAACGCTGGAGCAATGCAAGAATGGGTGATCCCCTGGGAAGAATAAAATCGTGAGGGCTTTCGCCCAAAGCGGACAATATTATTGCTATGTGAAGAGTCGGGGTGTTACAACAGATAATCCGTTTATTATCCTTAATCATTGAGTTATTAAAATAAACCAAATATTTGTCTTTAGCCAAATATTTGTCTTTAACCAATCTAGAATAAAATCGTGAGGGTTTTGCCTAAAGCGGACAATATCGTTGCCATGTGAAAGGTCGGGGTGTTACGGATAGTATTAGAGCCGACTCTCCTCACCTCCGAGTGTGGGCCCTTGCCGTTTCGTGTGACATGTGGGCGAGCTACTGAGTGGGCAGGTCGATAAGGACTGGTAGGCTACCGGAGCTGGCAAGCTACTGCACGGGGACGTGCAGCCTTAAGGGGGTGGATTGCGATGTCCTGGTATCTCACATTGGAAAGGGAGAGGGAGTTCCTAGGTTATAAGGGAAAAACCTTGGACCATTACATTCAATGAGGCATTTTCCCAAGTGGTAGAGACCCTAGCAGAACTTCGCAGTTAAGCGTGCTAACGTTAAAGCATTGCAAGGATGGGTGACCCCCTCGGAAGAATAAAACCGTGAGGGCTTTTGTCCAAAACGGACAATATCGTTGCTATGTGAAGGGTCGAGGTGTTACAATAGATAACTCGTTTATTATTCTTAATAATCACAGAGTTATTAAAATAAACTAAATATTTGTCTTTAACCAATCTAGAAACACACACTAAATTCTTTCTAATGGAAGGTACATAAAAATAATTTTTCAATATTAAAATCCGATCTTTATCAAAACTGAAAGTGACATCTCTGACTGCAACTGCTGTTACCTTTGTATTATTGCTCATATACAGATAAATTCCCCATCACTAAGTTGTCAGGTTTTCTAGAACTTCTACAATGAATTGCAGACATAATTAGTGGCTATCGTATCTACATACCAGATACCGATAGATAACACTGCTAAATATATTTTCACAACTAGTGAACAGAGATTACCATGTTTGTTCTGTCTTATGAGAAATACTAGATATAACTTTTTCCTGTGCCGTCTGGTTGCAGTGAAAACATCTACCTTTTGATTTTTTCACACCAGCCCGTGGTCCACTAACTACCTTGAAAATCGTGTCTCCCTATTTTTGAATCTTTTTCTTCTTCATACCTTTTGGTCCAGAGCAAGATCATTTTTTTTGAAACAAACATATTTTCTGGTATTGAATGAATACCATTGGTAGTTAAAGTTATATCCAAGTTATTTTTTCAGTCAACAAAATTTGATCCCGTAAATTTGTCTTCTTTGAGTATTAAAACGAGTGGGTTGAAAGCAATTTTGATCCCGAGATTCACATAATTATAATACCGTTAATTATGATGAGAAAAACTTTGAATTTATTTTAATTTGGTTCTTTCTACCATTTTAAAATTAATTCGCCAGCAGCCCGGTAACCTGAAAAGAGCATGACTCGTTAGGAGGACATCTACTATCCTTTATAAAATCAGACATGCCAATTCTTTTTAATTTTACTATTTAGGCAACTGACCCTGCCAAGTAAAATTAAATAACTGACATAGTTTCGATCCAGTATATAATAGCAGTGACTCAGATGAAGAGGATACTATTATATATAGTTAAATGTTAACCATCACGTAACCTCAAATCAACCGCTTCTCAATGAACCATTCAATGGGAGAAATTATCTACAATAACAATTATCCAAAATTATCCCTCAAGAAAGTTTGTACTAGTGATACCGCAATTAATCTAACCGTTGAAAAAAAAGGCCTTACTGTCGACACACAAGATTTAATTGTATCGCCTACAAACTGGTGATGAAAACCACGGAATTTATCTGTGAATACATTTTTTCTCCCACGTAGATTTTTAAAATATTTTTTAGGGTTATAAAAATTTATTTAATTAAAATAAATTTATTAATTTCAAAAACCACACTATCTGAAAGAATCAAACATCTTTCTGTGTACACGATTCCAAAGATTCTAATTTGCCAAACCATCTTTTCGTGTTTAAATATGTAACAAATAAAACTTAATAAATGCACAGTTTTTTTTTTCAACTTTTCAACTAAAGTAGTGATTAAAAGTATTTATTTATTTTATTTTCTATCCTGCATTTTTCAAAGAATAATAATTTATTTCGATTAAATATTTTTTTATTTAATTAATTCAAAATTCAAAATTAATTTTCACGTTTTTTTAACATATCTAATTTTATAAAAAACATCTTAAACGTGATATTTTGTAAAAAAATAAAATATCTAAAATTTTTCTATTTAATTAAAATTAATTAATTAAAAAAACTTAATTTTATTTTCTATTACAAAATATTTTAATTAAAACTGAATTTTTGAATTAATTAAATAAATAAGATAAATAAAACAGATATGAAATTATCCATGCAGTTCATATATATAAACACAATGCATATATCCCAATTTTATGATCCAAGTGAAACGTTGAGGCGTTTCAGTCTCCCAAAGAAAATAAGTTGTATCAGTCCATGTTCGTCTCTGATTCAATGCCCTGATTATATCAGGCTTCCCTGATACTATTTGATATATCAGTATAATATCATATCAGTCTCGCATATATTAAAATATACATTAAAACCAGTCTCAGGAGAGAAAAATAGTCGGCCACCACCAGCCACTACCGGCGCCACCTTGCCGCTGCCTTCAGGCAACTTCTGCCGCCTCATCCAAGTTCTATTTTCGACAAATTTTATATCGTTGAAAAGCTCTCGAAATATGAGATTTTTTTGTCAAAAAATTTGCTAAAAAATTGCCCAAAAAAAGAACGAAAAAACTGCTCGAACCATAAAAAATGATGCTGCCCGTCATGGCACTGCGCCGCCAACTTTTCGAGACTTTTTCGATTTCTTTCCGAACTCTGTTTTTGACGTACTTTATACCGACTGAAAACTCTTGAAAGGTACTATTTTTTGTCAAAAATATGCTCGAAAACAGTCCAAAATTTGTTGAAAAATTGCCTAGAAGCCACAACTACCGCCCACTAGCGCCGCTGCACAAATCGCCGCCCGATTGGGCTTTTTTCGGTGGTTCTTTCATGCCCGTTTTTTCAAAAAAAAAAGAGCTCAAATATTCAATCACACGTTGTTTCGAAGAACGCCTCGAAAACAGTCCGAAAAAAGTTCCAAAAATAGCCCCCGAACAGTGCCCCTGCGGCCTACCAAAAATTGCCTATTTTAATACACTGTTTGGCCCAATTTTTTCTACTTTGTGGACAGTTTTCAAGGTATGTTTTACTGTTATTTTATACTTAAAAAATTTCTCAAAAAATAGTTCCAAAATGGCCCAAAAAATCATCAAAACCGTCGCCTAAATGCCGCGAGCAAAGCCACCAAAATCGGGTAGTTTTGGTATTTTTTCTCGTTGCTTTTGCCTTATTTTTTATGCTATTTTTTATACATAAATACCGCAAAAAAAACTCACCAAAAAAAATCATTTTAAATCATTAAAAACTTACCGCGATTCGTGACCTATTAAAATCCCAAACCACCGCCGGTGCCGGTGCTGTCGCCTTTCTTTGTATTCTTAGATATATTCAATATGTTCCTAAATAATTTAAACAGATATTTTAAAAATAGAAACTAGCTATTACATTGATCTTATGTCCCAAAGGCTCACATTCGATCTATCATGATCAACCTCCGTAATTAAAAAAGTAATCATCATTCACACTATTCAATCAAACATGAAAAATAAATGACGATCATAAAATCAGAATTAGAATGCTTGCAAAACAAAATTAACAACAGTTCTATAACTACCTGGCCCCGATAACCGTAAACATAAAACAAAACCGCTCTAATACCAATTGTTGAAGGCAAAATTGCCAAGATCATTATTTTTGCAAACGATTTTTAAAAAAAATTAACTGGACGGACAAACGCCGAAACGGGCTCCAGATAAAACTTTTGATGACGAACGATCAAAATAAAACTCGTGCAACCACAGTTAATTTTAGAAGAATACCTTTTACCAGTCAAATCTTCAACTACGATTTTAAACCCGAGATGAAATTTTTGTCAGATCTTCTACTGTATTCTCTTATGCGATTCTTGAATGTAGGATGGGCTACAATCTATCAAGAATGTGTACCGGCAGAACCTGGACAGTTTTAGTCTTGGAAGACAAGTTATGAAACTGGTTCAGTCTACCCGCATATTTATAGGGCTACAACAAGGATCTGGAAAGTAATTATGAGTAACACTTCCAGTGAAACACAAACACATATTAACGGTTTCCGCAATTAAGAAAACCTCATAGCGGTATTTGTAATTATGAAAAACTAGTAGCGATTTCTGCAATTTTCATAAAATACTGAATTATAATTACACCACTAAAGAACTATAATTGCATTCTGACTCATAATCTCAATACTATCTAGCATTGAGCTTCTGATATTAAATACTTATTATTTCTCCCCACGTTAAGATTCCAGATAGCCGTCAATTAAATTTAATTACTGACAATTTAGTTTAACCGGCATCTTGAAATTCTTTAAGCCCTTCCGCTTAACTTATTTTACCGCCAAATAATCAAATCCACCTGCAAGATTTAGCCCGGTCAAAACTTATAAGCTTCCTTAAGTGGGTATCATCAATCTCGATCTTTCGGGACGTGAATTCCATCAATAATTAATATACGCCATATAAATAATACCGCAATCCAACTCACCGAAAATATAAACTCATATAAGATCGCATTCTCTAATGAATCAAAATAAGGAATATTAAATATATGTAAATTAATAATTATTTCAGAATTAAAAGAATAAGTACTGTACATAATAACCTTGGGTGTGAATTCATTTATATAGTCAGTATAAAATTAATTATCCTAATTGTCCCGTTCAATACACACAAAGTGTACTAGCACAGAGAGTCAGAACAATAGACGACGCTATTATCTGTTCTCCGTAATCAAGACAGGCCTACTAAAAGTATGTGCTACAGTCGTACCGATGGTATGTCCATTTTTATCTAAACTGTAAACATAAAACTTATATTCAACAAGAACCTAAAATCTGATTTTCTGTGTGCAAATCGTATTCTACATACCAGATTAAATGCTATACAGAATATTAAACATCCATGCATAACATTAAAGAAATGATATACATGCATTACTCATAAATACTAAAAACATAGTTTTTAGTATACCAATCCTAACAACATTTTCTTTGCATTTTTAAAATGTCTCATGTTATGTAATGAGACATTTGGTGCCGAAATGAGACATTTATTTTATTTTCTTGCGTAAATGTCTCATTTTGGGTGTTAGCAGTGGGGAGTGGTGGTGGTGGTGGTGGTGGTGGTGGTGGTGGGGAGTGGTGTTAGTGTTGGCGGTGATGGTGGTAGTGGTGTTGGCAGTGAGGAGTGGTGGTGGTGGGGATGGGGGTAGGGAGTGGTGGTAGTGTTTGCAGTGGAGGTGGCAGCGGCGGTGGTGGGAAGTGGTGGCAGTGTTGTTGGCAGTGGTGGTGAAGTAAATGGTATATTAGGTGTAATTTTGGTATAAAAATAAAAAATAGAATTTAATGGAATATAGTTCTTAGTTGGGACTTATTCGAATATAAAATGCCTAAATAGGACTTTGACCAAATTCACCCTTAAAAAAGATAATACACTTACATATATTTTAAAAAATTAAGCTGTTTTATTATATAGATTAATAAAAAATAAATTTAGTTTATGAATTTGTTTTAAATAAATTTTAGTTTTTAATTTTTTTTATCTTTCTAAAGAATTTTTTAATTTTTCCTTGATAAGACAAATTAAAAAGATAAGATTTTAATTAATAAAATAAAAAACATCTAAAATAAATAAATAACATAAAATAAACAAATCATAACTATTATTCAGACCATTACGAAAATGTACAAATACGTCGATTTATTTTTTATCAATTTTTTTATGGACGGTAAAAACTGTCTCAAATGACTATGTTTTAGTGTTTATTTACTTACGACGGTAAAATACCGTCGCAAATGACTCATTTTTGCACCCAACTTTTGATGACAGTAAAAGTTATCTCGAAGGACTCATTTTTTGTGTCCAATTTTTGCGTCGGTAAACAACCGTCACAAATGTTCTACTTTAAACTGTCTCAAATAACCCATTATTAGGACCAATTTTTTCTTGACGGCCAAAAAAAGTCTCAAATGGCCATTTTTTGTGACCACTTTTTACAACAGTCAAAAACCGTCTCAAATGACCTGCTTTTTTAGACGAAAAATTATAACAGTCGCAAAATATACTATTTGAGATGGCTATGGCCACCGACACAAAAAGTTTTGACGCAAAAAGTGATTTTTCTTGTAGTGATATATACCTTGAACTCCTTCATTCTACTACTGACTCTACAGCAGCTTGTCCTCTCCCCTATAGACTTAATTTCATTGAAGTTTCCCCCTGGGCACCATAGAATTTTTAGGCTAGATTTAAGAGTCCTTAATTCATTCCACACCTCTTGCCTTTTATCAGCATCACATGGGGCATAGATATTCCCTATAACATAATTGGAACCTCCCTTTACTTCTTCTTGTATAAGAATGTAGTTCTTGTGAACAATCTTTTGGATAATTATAATGAAATCCTTCTCTCACGCATAGAACAAGCCCCCTAATCTCCCTATAACTTCAAACCCCACCCAATCACACTCGTCACTCCCTTAGACAGATCTCACTTTGGTTTGATTAAGCTCCTCCCACTTAATTTCTTGCAAGAACAACACCAAGATACTCCTACTCTTGAAATTTTTTTAACCATCCTCATTTTTCTCCATTCTACCCACCCCCCTTATGTTCCAAGATAAGATCCTCGTTTGTGAGATTCCCACCCCTTTCTCATCCTCTCATCTGTTTCTTCTATGGCCATCACAGTGGATAAGATTTGAGCTTCATCACCTTCATAGTTTAATCCCATTAGCTTATCAGTTTCCAACACCAATTCAGCCCATTTAGATGATGTTATTACAATTCAAGAATCTTAGGTAGAAAGAGAGGATTGATCTAAAGATTGTTGACTCTTCCCCTCTCCCCTTTACACCTCTTCAGTTTTACCTTATTCCCATAATTTTTTAGGCTTAGCAGACCTAATTCAAACAATAATTTCTTTTTCATCTTTCTACCTCCTATTTAGATAGTTGATCATATCCATTTTGTACTGTATCTTCATAAGGGTCCCCATTTTTATACAAGTTTTTAATTGGGTCAACTTTGGGTCCCTCTTCAACGCAGTTTAACCTGCATTTCGCTACCTCAGATTAAATGGGACTCCTTACAACCCATAGGTCCTTTCCTTTATTAGAGCTCTGATTCTTACCTCCCACCGTTCCATGTAGATTACCCTTTTCAGCTAAGACCACCTCAATAGTTCCAACAGCTCCTCTACATTCTCGGAATCAATATTAGAAATAAACTCCTCAACTTGGCTTATCAATGCCATATTCTCTATCATCTTTCCTTCCAATGAGTTGTTACCTGTTCATCCTGAGCCTTCTTCTCAACATCCTAATTGGCATGGTCTTCCTTCACTACCTCCTTTGGTTCGCTCACAAAGTCCTTAGCATTATGGATGAGATGCTGGGGTTATGCCCCTTTGGATTTGGAATTTGGAACACCTTCTACGCCAAATGATTCTCCCTACAAGAATAATTTCTGAAACCCATGCTCAGTACATCTAATTGGGTAGACAAATTTCTCTACCTTAAGCTAACAAAATTGGTTAATAGGATCCTCCTCTTCAGTAGACACTAGGACCCTCCCAATTCTAATATCTTGCCTTCTACTTATTCTTTCATCAACCCGGATCACTTTCCCCCACCTCCCCCCTATTCTAGTGAATGTATTTTCATTCCAGGCATGTAATGGTATCCCTTCAACAGACATCCATACTCTCTTAGTTAGCTTCCCTATAAATCCATTCATGTACAACCTCAAACCAGTTGACCAGCCAGTCTTTGGCATTCAAAATGAAGGAGCTTTCTCCTCAGGATCAGGGAACTGAAGAACTTTGGCTCCACCCATTAGTTTAATGGTGATATCAGAAATCCCATCAGATCTCATTGCTTCTTGAATACCAGCTATGATTTTGTGATCCTTAACAATGCCTACAGCAAAGCTTTTAACCCACTCCTCATCAGCCTAAATGGCCTCAATCATCTCCATCGTCATACCAAATGGTACCTTTGCTCTAGACTCACTCCTTTGTGTTACTTCCTCAAGAAATCTACCAACACTCCTACTATGCTGGTTACCAGTTGAATTAAGCCTGAGCCTTTTTTGGGAATGGCTCTTGTTACTTCTAATCCATGCTCTCTTTACTTCTGACTTCTTATTTATATACCAGACCCCATTGTAGCTCGTGTTGGCTTTAGTTGCTTCCCTAGGGTCTCAGAACCTTACAAACCCGAACCTGGATTTACTATGTTGCTTCCTCAACAATTCGATCACGAGGCATGTCATCATTACCATTCTCGTTTCCATCTTCAACGACCATAGCATCACTTACTGCCACATCCTTGCCTTTTTCCCTCTGTGATCAGCACTCCCCATGCCTTACCCTTTTCACCACTAGACACTTATTTATTGTAGGAGTGGAATTATATTGAAATATATTTGTCTTGTTTTAAGAGTTAGTTTACAACTCTTTAAGTTTAGTTTGCATGACGTTGTGCGTAGTGTTATTTTTGCATGATTAGAAGCACATGATAGAACTTTTAGTTTTTAGTTTTTACCAATATTATACTTTTATCAATTTTAGGGTTATTTTTAGTTTTTTTTTTATGTTTTTATGTTAAAATTGTATGATTGAACTTGGATGTGTATATATCACTGTTTTATTCATTTTTGGAAAGTAAGTTCAGAGCTTGAAATCAATTTTTCACATCTATTTTTTAAAATATCTTTTTAATACATTTAAAACATATTTTTACCTGGAAACAAAATGCAGAATGTTTATTGAAAAATACCCTTCAAAAGCTTATTTTTGTAACTTCCCATACATTATGTTTAAGTAGTTTCTCTTTAAATGTTTTTTATTTTATTTTTGATTTTTCTTCTTAAAAACACTATATTCCTTGTATTCACAAAATGCTTTATTAACATTTTGATTTTTGAAAAGTTTCTACTTTTGAAAAGTTTCTAAAATTAATTTGTGAAAAGTTTTCAATTCCATTTTTTTGAAAATTTCTTAAAATGTTTTTGCCAAGTTTCCTAAACCATTTTCAAAAGTTTATGTTTTAGTTCAAAGTTGATAGGTTCTAGTTTAATTGTTCGTTAGTTTGCATATCTAGAAAGGATGCTCAAGATCTTTCTTTCTCGTACCTTAGCTCCCGAATCAATTTCTTTGATAATGGGAATAATACTTTTATTTAGAGTCAATTTTGTTTTATTTGTTTTCTCAAAATTAAGTATTTTATGACCTACTATTTCAGTCGGTTAAACCATTTGGATTTCACATGAGTTTTTGTTTTTATTTTTTTTTATCGGCAAAAAGAGGTATGATATGAATTTTTGTTTTTGGTGTGATACTTCGATTTTATTTACAAATCAAGAGTGAGTTAATGTCTCGTAGGCATCATTTTTAAAAAAGGCTGTGTTACCCTTACCGAATAATTTGACCGAAAGATTTGACCGAATAATTCCTGCCAGCTCTCCGACTTCTCCACTTCTGACTTCAGCTTATCTCTCGACGCATCCCACCCAAACTACCCCCTCGAAAAGCTCGCCTTCAAGGACCAAGCCAGCTCCTTCTGGCCCCTGGCGAAAATGAACTCTCCCGAATGGGAATATGCTCTCGTCGGCTCCGTCGTCTGTAGCTCCCTCAGCGCCTTCTTCACCTACGTCCTCAGCGCCATCCTCAGTGTCTATTATAATCCCGATCACGACCATATGATCAGAGTGATCAAAAAATACTATTTTCTCCTGATTGGAGTTTCGTCGGCGGTGCTTGTCTTCAACACGCTTCAGCATTTCTTCTGGGACGTGGTTAGGGAACACCTGGCGAAGTGAGTAAGGGAGAAGATGCTGGCGGCGGCGCTCAGGAACGAGACGGCATGGTTCGATCAGGAGGAGAACTAGAGTTCTAGGGTTGCGGCGAGGCTGGCGCTCAATGCGAACAAATAAGCATGTTAATCGGAAGTGCATAAAGAACCAGTGAGAATGTTCGCAAATACACTAGTAAGAATGTTCTCACAGTTGTTGACACTAAGAATGTTTTCACAGTTTTAAACATTGATAATGTTTTCAGTATTTTTTACTTCGAATGCAATTAATTTATTATTTCGGTCTTTTTTATATATTTTTATGATCGAAACTATTTATTAT
>JAULJZ010008757.1:4322-39584 GCA_032270985.1 Heliamphora pulchella | reverse complement strand
TATATATCATTTCTTTAATGTTATGCATGAATGTCCAATATTCTGTATAGTATTTAATCTGGTGTGTACAGTACGGCTTACACACAGAAAAGTAGATTTTAAGTTCTTGCAGAATATAAATTTTATATTCACAGTTTAGATGGAAATGAGTATATCATCGGTATGATTGTAGCACCGAGTTTTAGTAGCCTTGTCTTGATTACAAGAAACAGATAATAGCGTCGTCTATTGTTCCGACTCTCTGTGCTAGTACACTTTGTGTGTATTGAGTGGGACATTTGGAGTAATTAATTTTATACTAACTATATAAATTAATTCACACCCGAAGGTTATTATAAATAGTGCTTATCCTCTTAATCTTGAAATAATTATTGATTTATATATATTTAATATTTATTGTTTCGATTCATTAGAGGGTGCGATCTTATATGGGTCTATATTTCCGGTAAGTTGGATGGCGGTGTTATTTATATAAAAAATATTAATTATTGATGGAATTCACGTCTCGAAAGATCAGGATTGACGATACCCCCTTAAGGAAGCTTATAAATTTTGACCGGGCCAAACCCTACAGGTGGATTTGATTATCCGGTGGTCAAATAAGTTAAGCAAAAGGGCTTAAGAAATATCAAAATACCGATTAAATTAAATTATTAGTAATTAAATTTAATTGGTGAATATCGAGAATCATTACGTGGGGAGAAATGGTAAGCATTTAATAACAGAAGCTCAATACAAGAAGGTTTTGAGATTATGGATCAGAGTGTAATTATAGTTCTTTAGTGGTATGAACTGTAATTTACTGTTTTATGAAAATTATAAAAATCGCTACTAGTTTTTCATAATTGCAGATACCACTATGAGGTTTGCTTAATTGCAAAAATCGCTGATACGTGTCTGTGTTCCACTAGAAGTTTTACTCATAATTACTCCACAGGTTCTTACTGTAGCCCTATAAATATGCGAGTAGGCTGAACCAGTTTCATAATTGTCTTCCAAGACTAAAGCTATTCAGGTTCTATCGGTACGCATTCTTGATAGATTGTAACCCACCCTACATTCAAGAATTGCATTAGGGAATACAGTAGAAGATCTGACAAAACTTTGAGTCGGATTCAAATCGTAGTTAAAGAATCGACCGGTAAAAAGGTATTATTCTAAATTAACTTCGGATGCACGGATTTTATTTTGATTGTTCGTCATCGAAAGTTTTATCTAGAGCTCATTTCGACGTTTGCCCGTCTAGTTAAAATTTTTTTTAATCAAAAATCGTTTACAAAAACAAAGATCTTAAATTTTTTTTAATCAAAAATCGTTTACAAAAACAAAAATCTTGGCAGTCTTGCCTCCAACATCTTTCTCATTGGAAATGATGTGAATGTGTTATCTTCGGTGACGGTATGGTTATCCGACCAATTCGATATGAAAGACTTACGAGAAGCAAGTCACATCATCGAGATCAAACTTGTGCTAGATCGAAAATAATGAATGTTGGGCTTATCGCAAGCTACTCATATCGATACAGTCCTTACTCATTTTAGCATGCATGATTCTAATAAAGGGTTTCTCTCTTTCAGGTATGGAATCACTCTATCCAATGATCAGTGTCCTAAGACAACTATTGAGATAGAGAAGATAAAAGCAGTTCCATATATTTCGGCAGTAAGAAACCTCATGTATGCTATGCTCTGCACTAGACCTGGCATCTGTTTTTCCGTTGGTATGGTTAACAGATATCAGTTTAATCTAGGGTAGGAGCATTGGACAACGGTAAAACATATAACTGTTGGAGACAAACAGCCAAGATCATTGATTTGAATACAATTTTTCTAAAAATAAAAACTGGATGGGCATTGCCGAAACAAGCTCCAGATAAATTTTTTTTTATGTCGAACGATAAAAATAAAAAACTTGTGCCACCACAGTTGCTTTAGATGAATACCTTTCGATCGTTTCTTTAACTATGAACTTGGATTCTCCGAGTTGAAGCTTCAAACATACCTTCTACTATATTCCCGATGCAATTTCCGAATGTAGTGTGGGTTACGATCCTTCGAGAACTGGTACCGGCAGAACCTGATTAATCTTAATCTTGAAAGACAAGTTATGAATTTAGTTCAACCTACCCGTATATTTATAGGCTACAGTAGGGACCTATGAAATAATTATGGTATAGATTTCTAATATGATCCAGATACCCTTCCAATAGTTTCTGAAAATATGTAAACTTCTTAGCGGAACAATAGACAAAGTGTACTAGTATAGAGAGTCGGAACAATGAACGACGTTATTATCTGTTCCCCATAACAAAGGCATGGCTATTAAAACTCTGTACTACAGTTGTACCGATGGTTTGTCCAATTCCATCTAAATTTTGAACAAAATTTATATTCTACAAGAACCTATAATCTGATCTTCTGCGTGCACGTTGTACTCTACACAACAGATTAAATACTGTACAGAATAAAGGATAATTATGCATAACATTAAAAAAATGATATCGCTTTCATTACTCATTAAGATTCTCATAAAATTAAAAAATAATTTTATTAATTAAATACTAAAAGCAAATAAAATACATGGTTTTTAGTATACAACCTTGACAATCTCCTACTTATACTCAAAATCATGCTGCTATATATCTGACTCACATGCTCTCTACATGACTATCAAATGTCTTAGCTGATAGGTTCTTTGTAAAAAGATCTATAAGGTTGTCCCATGATGCAATCTTGGTCATAGCAATATCACCAATCCGTACAATTGCACGTATCAGGTGATACTTATGCTCAATGTGCTTTTTTTTATTAGCTCTTGGCTTCTTTGAGTTTGCAACCGCTCTGCTATTGTCACAATAAAGTATAATGCCGACTAAACTAAAGTCACCACATCTAGATCCATCAGGAAGTTCGTGAGCCAAGCAGCCTCCTTGGCTGCTTCAGAAGGTGCTGTTAGGATTAGTATACTGAAAATCATGTTTTTGGATTAATTTTATTTTAATAAAATTAATTTTTTATTTTATAAAAATCTTTATGAGCAATGCATGTATATTATTTTTTTGTTATGCATGGATGTCTAATATTCTGTATAATATTTAATCTGGTGTGTAGAGTACAGTTTACATACAGAAGATTAAATTTTAGGTTCTTGCAGAATATAAGTTTTATGTTTACAGTTTAGATGGAAATAGACATACCATCGGTACGACTGTAGCACAGAGTTTTAGTAAACCTGTCTTAGTTATAGGGAACAGATAATAGCGTCGTCTATTGTTTCGACTCTTTGTGCTAGTACAATTTGTGTATATTGAACGAGACATTTGGGGTAATTAATTTTATACTGACTATATAAATTAATTCACACCCCACGATTATTATGAATAGTGCTTATTCTCTTAATTTTGAAATAATTATTGATTTGCATATATTTAATATTTGTTGTTTTGATTCATTAGAGGGCGCGATTTTATATGGGTCTATATTTTTGGTGAGTTGGATAGCGATATTATTTATATGACAAATATTAATTATTGATGGAATCCACGTCTTTAAAGATCGGGATTAACGACACCCCCTTAAGGAAGCTTATAAGTTTTGATCGGGAAAAATCCTGCAAGTGGATTTAATTATCCAACGATCAAATAAGTTAAGCGGAAGAGCTTAAGGAATACCAAGATGCCGATTAAATGAAATTGTCAGTAATTAAATTTAATTGGCAGGTATCGAAAATCTTAACTTGGAAAAAAATGATAAGTATTTAATAATAGGAGCTCAATGCTAGATGGTCTTGAGATTATGGGTCAGAGTGCAATTAAAGTTCTTTAGTTGTGTGAACTGTAATTCAGTGTTTTATGAAAATTAAAAAAACCGCTGTTAGTTTTCCATAATTGCAGATACTATTATGAGGTTTGCTTAATTGCGAAAACCATTGATACGTGTCTGTGTTCCACCAAAAGTCTTACTCATAATTACTCCCCAAGTCTCTGCTGTAGTCCTATAAATATGCGGGTAGGCTGAACCAGTTTCATAACTTGTCTTCTAAGACTAAAGCTGTCCAGGTTCTACCGGTACGCATTCTTGATTGATTGTAGCCCACCCTACAATCAAAAATCGCATAAGAGAATACAGTAGAAGATCTGACAGAAGTTTCAACTTGGATTCAAATCATAGTTGAAGAATCGACCGGTAAAAAGATATTCTTCTAAATTAACTTCTGATGCATTGATTTTATTTTGATCGTTCGTCATCAAAAGTTTTATGTGGATCCTGTTTTGGCGTTTGCCCGTCTAGTTAATTTTTTTTGTTAATTCTTTGTAAAAACAAAGATTTGGGCAGTCTTACCTCCAACAGCTGCCAGGTACTCAGCCTCAATGGTGGAATCAGCAATACAGAACTGCTTGATACTCCTCCAACTTATAGCCCCACCTCCCAAGGTAAACACATATCCTGAGGTAGACTTATAGGAATATTTGTCTACTAGAAGTTCAAGTTTGTGTACCCCAAAGGTACTAAACTATCTGCCTCGTAAACCAACATATAATTCTTAGTCCTTTTCGGGTACTTGATTATATTCTTTACCGCAGTCCAATACTCCTGTCCCGGGTTAGACTGATATCTGCTAACCATGCTAACGGTAAAGAAGATGTCGGGTCTTGTACAAAACATAGCATACATTAGGCTTCCTACTACCTAAGTATAAGGAACCGCCTTTATCTTCTCTGTCTCATTAGATGTCTTTGGACACTGATCCTTGGATAGAGTGATTCCATGCCTGAAAGGGAAAAATCCTTTCTTGGAATCTTGCATGCTAAAACGAGCAAGGATATCATCGATATACTTTGCTTGTGATAAGCCCAACATCCTTTGTTTATGATCTCGTAAAAGCTTGATCCCAAGGAAGTGGCTGGCTTCTCCCAAGTCATTCATATTGAATTGCCCAGATAATCATACTTTTACCGAAGATAACACCTCCACATCATTTTCGATTAGCAAGATATCATCTACATAAAGTACTAGAAAGACCACCATGCTTCCGTCATGCTTCTTGTACACACATGACTCATCTGGACTTTGATCAAAACTATAAGATTTTATGGCTTGATCAAACCGAGTATTCCAAGACCTCAATGCATGCTTAAGTCCATAAATAGATCTCTTAAACTTGCACAACATGTGCTCTTAGCCCTTGTTATGAAACCGTCCGATTGTATCATATAGATACATTCGCCAAGACTCCCGTTAAGAAAAGATGTATTGACATCTATTTATTAAATTTTGTAATCGAAATGAGCCGTAATTGATAAGAGAATCCGAACAGACTTAAGTATGGCTACCAGCGAAAAGGATTCCTCATAATTGATCTCTTCTTTCTGAGTGAACCCTTTTACAATAAGCATAACTTTGAAGATTTCAACCTTCTCGTCTGCTTCTCTCTTCCTCTTGTAGATCCACTTACATCTGATGGGTTTTATCCCTTCAGGTGGTTCTATAAGTTCCCAGACCTGATTGGAATACATAGATTCCACCTTTGAATTCATAACCTTTTACTAAAGATCTGTATCTTTGTCTTGGAGTGCTTCGTTGTAGTTATAGGGTTTGGTATCCAATTCAATCGAGATCTGTCAAAAGACTCTCCCAAGAACATATATCGATCGGGTTGATGAACAACCCTCCTACTACGACGAGGCACTACCTGCGTTTGTGTACCAGTAGTAACACGTTGTGTAGAATCTGAACCATGTGCACCATTTCCCATATGCTCATCAGGCATGTTAATGGTAGCACCCTGATCTGGTTCAGCATCTGCACCTGTCTTGATAATCCTCCTACTACAACGAGGCAATGGGATATTAGTGACTTGTGGATCCTCTTCCGTTCTACTGATATTTCTTCTCAATTTTTCTAAAATAATTTTACTTTTGGGCCTGTGGTTCATAATATAATTCTCTTTCAAAAATCGGGTATTGGTGCTAATAATGACCTTCTGATCCTTAAGACTATAATATAAATCACCATTCGTTCCCTTGGAATACCTGACAAATAAACAAACTTTTGTCCTCGGTTCCAACTTACCCGTGATCCCTTTCAGCACATGTGTTGGACACCCCCAAATCTGAATATGTCTCAGACTAGGCTTGCGTCTAGTTCACAATTCTACGGGAGTAAAAGGTACTGGATTAGAAGGTACCTAGTTCAGAATATATGCTGCTATTTCTAATGCAAGTCCCCAAAACGAATTGGGTAATTCCGAATAACTCATCATTGACCAGACCATCTCCTTAAGACCTATTTCTTCTATTCGCTACACCATTCTGCTGCAGAGTGTCGGTTTAGTCAACTGGGATATAATCTCTTCTAACGACAAGTAGTCTCTAAACTTTCTAAAGAGATACTCCCCACCACGGTCGGATCGTAGTGATTTGATACTTTAACCCAGACGCTTCTCCACCTCCGTTTTAAATTTTTTGAATTTATCAAAGTATTCAGACTTACGGTGCATCAGGTAAATATATCCATACCTTGAGTAGTCGTCAATAAAATTGACGAAGTACTCAAAGCCACCTCTAGCCCAGATAGTCACAGGACTACACACATCAGAGTGAACCAGTTCCAACAGTTTTTTAGCTCTATAGCTTTTGATCGAAAAGGACCTCTTGGTCATTTTACCATCTAACCAGGACTCACAGACTGGAAGTACCTTCACTTCCAATGAACTCAAAGGTCTATCTTCTATCAGTCTATTTATTCTTTTTAGATTAATATGACATAAGCGTAAGTACCAAAAAAACGGTTGGTTCATTAAAGAAGGAACCTTTTTCTTATATGGTAAATTAGATGTGTTATTCAATTTAGTTAGTTGCAGTGTAGGAAAGATAGAAGATATAACATACAGATTATCCATCAATATGCCAGAATAAATAAAACGTTTATTTTTCTTAATAACCACAGAGTCATTAAAATGAACAGAATATTTATTCTTTATTAAATTCGAAACCGAAATTAAATTTCTTCTAATCGAATGTACATAAAGTCAATCTTTTGAAAGTAAAATCTTATGCCTACTAAAGCTGAGAGTGACATCTCCTACTGCAACTGCTTCCACCCTTGTATTATTACTCATATGTAGGTAAATTTTTCCATCATTGAGCTGCTTGGTTTCCTGGAACTCCTGTAAAAAATTACAGATACGATTAGTGGCTCCCGTATCTACATACCAAATACCGGTAGATAACACTGCTAAACATGTTTCAACCACTAGTGAATAAAAATTACTTTACTTGTTCTGCTTACTGAGAAAAACTGGACACTACGTTTTCTAATACCCAAACTGGTTACAGTGATAGCACTTGCCTCTCGGCTTCTTCACGCCAGCTTTTGGCCCCTTAACTGCTTTTGGACCTATGTCTCCCTATTTCTAAATTTTTTTCTTCTTCTTACCTTTTGGCTTAGAGGAAGAACCATTTTCAACCACATGCATAGTACCTGACTTCCTATGAACACTCTCGGCTACTTAAAGTTCTTTAAAAAGTTTTGCCAATGAAAAGCTGAGCTTATTCATGGAATAATTCAGGCAAAACTACTTAAAGCTATCAGGCAATGATGAGTGTATGATATCGACCTGGGTTTTCCCGTCAATCTCAGCTCCTAGGATCTTCAGTTCATTCAAAAGACTGATCATCTTCAGAACATGATCCCTAACTGGGGTGCCTTCAGTCATGCTTGTATTCATCAGAGATTTCATGACCACCAGCCTAGCAGCACAATTTTGATCCCTAAATATTTTTTTGAGGTTCATAATCATGTCATAGGTACTGGACATAGACTGATGTTGATACTACAATACATTTGACATAGAAGCCAAAATGTAACAGCGAGCCATCTAATCAACTTTTTGCCACTTCTGATAAGTCAGAATTTCCTGTTAAGTTGCTCTCTCATCAAGTACTGGTAGATAAATCTCAGATAATTGAAACTTATAGTCCTCGGCAGTCAAGACAATATCCAAGTTCCTTTTCCATTCTACACAGTTTGGTCCCATTAGTTTGCTTTTTTTGAAAATTGTCGCGAGTGGATTGAAATTCATTTTAATTATGAGAATCACATAATTAAAATAACCGTTAATTATGGAGAGCAAAATTTTAAATTTATTTTAAATTAGTTCCCTTTACCATTTAAAAAAAATCGCCAACAGCCTTGTACCCTGTGAGCAGCATGCCTCGATGGGAGGACATCTACTATCCATCGTTTGTCTAGACACGCCAATTCTAATTAATTTTACTATCTAGGCAACAGACCACGCCAAGTAAAATTAAATAGCTGATATAGTTTCGGTCCAGTAAATAATAGTAGTGACTTAGATGGAGAGAATACTATTATTTATAACTAAGTGTTAAATACCACCTAATCCTGAATCAATCGCTTCGCAATGAATTCTTCATATGGAGAAGTGATCCACATTAACAATTATCTAGAATTATCCATGAAGGAGGTTCGTACCGGAGATACCGCAATTAATTCTGTCCGATGGGGAGGAATGCCTTATTGCCAACACACAGAATTAATTTATCACCTACGAACTGGTGATGGAAACTGCAGAATTTATCAGTGAATAAATTTTCTCTCCCACTTAGTTTTTAAAAATATTTTTGAGTGTTATAAAAAATTATTTAATTAAAATAAATTTATTAATTTCGAAAATCACACGATCTGAAAGATTCCATAACATATTTTTGTATTTTAATGCGTAACAAATAAAATTACCGATGAATGCGCAGTTTTTCATTTGCTTTACAGCTAAGGTATTGAATAAAAGCATTCAAATATTTTATTTTTACGTTACACATTTTATGAAAAATAACAATTTATTAAAATTAAACCTTTTCCATTTAATTAATCCAAAAATTCAGAATTAATTTTCATGTTTTTTCAAGATATCCAATTTATTAAAAAATCATATTAAACGTGTTATTTTGTAAAAAATAAAGTATCTAAATTTTTTTTATTTAATTAAAAAACTTTTAATTAAAAATTTTAATTTAATTTTTCTTTATAAAATATTAATTAAAACCAATTTTTCTCGAATTAATCAAATTAAATAAAAAATAAAAAAATCAATATTTATCATCTACGCAGTTTATATAAATAAATAAACAAGATAAATATAGCCCAATTTTATGATCGAAGTGAAACTCTATCGAGTTTCAAGTTCCTGTATGCAGATAAGTTTTCATTCTTTCAGTTGCTGTAAAAAGCTGCTTATTCATGTCAGAATCGAACAAGGACTCATCCAATCGTATTGTTATAGATATACAACACATCTCGATCAATTCATATCAAAAAATAGCCCCGGGAGACCTCGAACCAAGCACCACCGCCAGTAATACCTAGAGCCGCCGACGCCGCTCCATTGCCGCTGCTTCTGGCGACTTTTGCCACAACTCCCAAACTCTGTTTTCGTTCTAGTTGTTTTGAAAAATATCTTACAAAATTTACTATTTTTCTGTCAAAAAATCAAAACGAAAGAATCTCCCAAAAACAGTCCCGAAAAGTGTGACGCCCAAACTCCGTTTTCCGATGGGGAGGAAGGCCTTGCTGTCGTTGCCGTTGTCCGTTTGAGTCTTGTTCTATGGTTGTTTCGACTTTCGTTTCTTCCTATTTTTAGCATTGATATCTAGCAATATAACAGACCAAAAAATCTCCCAAAAACAGTCCCGAAAAGTGTGACGCCCTGTCCTCCGAGCACGTCAGGACATACATAAATATAAATAAAGGGATATTCTAACTATTTATTCATATTTACATACGCTAATTATTACATCATAAAGGAATTCTGAATTCTTTAAAATTACATAACGATTACAGTTTCACTAAGAATTTTAAAAATATTACAAGAGTTGCAGGAAAACTTGAAACAAAAGAACAAAAATAGAGGTATCGAAACCTCATAACGCATCAACGAGGTCCATAGGCTTATAAAACTCACCCTACTATTCAAATTCTTCTTCTCCCTTTGGGACGACTTCCTTCAAGAACTCCTCATCACCTGTGGCACGAATGCATGATCCAAAACCTAGAAGCAAAATAATCTAACTTTCTAACTAATCTCACGGCACAAAATATTCTACAATGCATATCATATAACACCCAATACAATTTATAGTAAAGGAGATAGACAAATTTATGGCAGGTTAGCAGATAAGTCAATAAACATGCATATAAGAGATGTCGTGTATGCAATGCCGATGCCCAACCCGACGTACACCTAGATTATAACAGAAAGTTCACATCGGGAATCACCAGAGTAGACTTTTATGGCTATTTGATCACCAAAACCATCATCACACATCATTGCGAATAGTAAATGCTTCACCGGGCTTCATGCCACAGTTGTTTTACTCAATGAAAATAGCGTGGGGGGGTCTGCGCCATAATCCAGGGCAACCAAATTCAATAATCATTCATCCTCTAGACCAACAAATTCAATAATCAATCAATCAATAATATAATAAGCGACTTGTCCCACCTTAAAATTCGTGATGCCTTCGCCAGTGTCAACCCAAAGTCTAAGCCATCAAAATCAAAATGTTAGCGACGAACCCATGGTGCCCAACAATATTCATGATAAATCATTTCAAACACTTGGGATGAACCCAGGGTGTATAAAGTAATTTTGTAACACCGGGGATAAACCCAGGATGTACAAGGGGAATATATTGCAAAACTTTTACAAAAATAGAAACTAGGGACGCCCTAGATTTAGAACCAAGAAGAACAATTCAATACCGCCCATCCTAATAATGATATACACAGATGGACTCCAATATATCATGATGCAAGTGACATTGTCTATGATGTATAATATAGATCTCAAGCACCACTATCTATAGCATAGCATCAACTAGCATGGCAAATTTATGGTACAACTCGCAATTCATAAAGTACAGGTATATGAGGCACAATTTACAATTCTCAAAATATGATTCAAAACTTGTTCACATGAGTTCTAGTCATCGTATATTCACTTAAAAACACAATTCAACTAACTTAAAGCAACTAAAACACAAGTTCAGGTCTCATGACAACAGGTACTCAAACATACACACAGCAACTTTAAGGGCCAAGTTCAAGTATTAAAATTAAAGAGACGGTAGGGTTTTGGGGCATTTAGACTTGGAATCAAGTTATGATTTTTAACATCATTTAAATAAAAATATTTTCTACAACTATTATATTTAACACTAAGACCAAAACCTAAGTTAAATGGGTGAATAAAGTATTCTAAGCGAAAATGGTTTAGCACAAAAAAGGGTCGATACAAAAATATTCCAGTTAGCTTGCTAGACAAAAAAGGGTTGACATAAAAATGAAAAAGGGAAGACACAAATCAACCGAGACTTTCTCAAAATTTTGTAGAAAATATGCCTCTGTTGGTCTCTGATTTAGGGTATCAAATCAAGTTGAAATGAGCCCATTTTTGGATATGTGCTAGCTCCACATGTCCCCTAAAAGTTTCATGTTAAGTGCTAAGGGTCATTATTTGGAAAATGTTAGATTTTTTGGCCATTTTATAAAATAGATCCTGTCAGCCGCCAAAACTTAGCAGAGCCGATTTTGGACAGAGGATTTGAAACGATTTTGAGCGACCATCTCGAGGCTTCTAGGTCTAATATTTGGACAAAAAGTAGTTCCATATGTTAGCTACAATGTTCATGTAGAACACTTTGGAATAGGTCACTAAAAATAAGAGTATTGGGCTACATAAAAATATGTGACAAAAGTGTCCTTTGAAGGCTGAAACACAACAGAGAGTTTCAAAGGGGTTTTGACTTCTCAAAACTTAATATTTTGTGCTCTGTTTTGGTGGGTAGATAGATATACATGTTATCGACAACATTAATGTTTCGGTCAAAGCTCGGATCTCATTGTAAACTAGGGTTTTTAGGTTGGTAGTGTTGACTGGTCAAAAAATGAGACATTTTGGTAAAATTGCAATATCTCGAGTTCTACTTACTCAAATGAGCTGAAACTAACTTTGGCTGAAACATAACACAAAAATATAAATCTGGACATAAAGAATATGCTTAGATTAATTTTCTATGTTGAGTTATGGCGTTCCAAAGTTTAGAGCAGAAGCATCAAAGTCCTCAAAATCAAGTCCCTTTATGTTCAAGGCTCCTACTTATGATATGTCAAGTTTTTGTTCCATTTCTTTGCATGCTTGTGTTTTAGACATGAATATCAAGGTTCCAGCACACTTCTAACTTATCAAACTCAAAAATAACAATACACAATAATATCTCATATCATCCAAAAACACAACAGTCCCAAATTCTCAACTACAACGCCTTTTCGGTTTGTTTTCGATTCTTGATTTTTAAAGTGTTTAAAGAGATGAGTTGAGGGATATTTTGAGGGATATTAGACATAAGGTTTAAAAGTTTTACTTACTTATTTGAGGGCTCAAAAGATGGTAGTATGGAAGGACTTAGCTTTAGATGAACACCTCTCCTTGATTTATTCTTCCTTTCTTCCTTTGTCCTTTTCTTCTTCCTCCTTTCTCTCTCAAACTTGGAAGAACACTCAAGAATACTCAAATATGGTTTTCTCTCTCTATATGGACGAAATATGAAGGGGAGAGGGAGAGTGTTTGGCTTGGTTTATATAGGAAAAGACTAGGGAACACCATTATGCAAATCAAGTCCATTTTTCTCCTTTTTCTTCCACTTCACATGGGTTTATTCAATTTTGTGCTAGTTTTGAGGGAACATGTTATGCCCCAAACTCCAAAGGTCACGTGAGAAGCCACCACAACACCATTTTGAAAACATCTTTAGTTGGAAAACCCTCAACACAAAAATATTTCAACAGTTGGAATAAAAAGAAGTACCTAAGGTTCACTCTCATAAACAGAATACATTATGTCTGTACATGCATAAGTATATCGCCTTAAGGCGTACAAAACTCGCCTTCAAAAACATGCATCATATGTAAAAGTACATGTCCAAAACAAAAAAAAAACTCCCTCCAGTCTTCCGCCACCACGGGTATCTCTAGGTCAACTCCACATAATCATTTTCACCTGAAAAAGATTTTCACAAAATCCCACACCATGAGCCGGAGCCCAATAGGAAAAGACTATAAAGCTATAAGCAAGATATGCAATTATAGTACAAGATGACTCACTCACAGGAGCCAAAAAGATTTTCTTCTAAAAAATTACAAGTTTTCCATCCTTAAAACCATGCATTGCAACAGTGCAAATAATATGCCACAGTTAAGGAAAAACAATAGTAAAATAGTATTCTCCACTTGGGCCACACAGCCGAGAAAAATAAGATAAAATGAATCCCATGTACCGACTTTGCCACACACAAGGACAAAGGTAACAACTATAAACTCCTGCCCATTACCCTAGTCTTGAACCACTTAAGGCCTGTTAGGTAATGACAAGTTCTATACGAACTCATAACAATGTAACCACTCACGGGGGCAACCGGCTTTTTACAAATTTCTGCGACCGATGGATGAAGCACCCAAACCACGTTTATGGGGATTAACCCGAGGGACTGTAGCGAACCCACTCTGCGCACATTTTTTGACTTCCACCAATGAGCAATAGAAGCCCAACTCAATACACCCACTGCCACGGTACATCTATGGAAATCATTTAAAAACCAGCCGTAGCTTAACTACAAAAATATTTCTACAATTATACATCAACATGTATAAAGATCCACCCATCAACATGGAGATCAAGTAAAACATTTCAAAACCTTCCATCGTTTCCACTAAAATGTTTAAAAGCTAAGGCACAACCCCGAGGGCTAGCTCCAAACCTCCAAAACACATTTTTCTCAAGATTTTCACAAATCCTCTGGTTTAAAAACTACCTTTTTGAAGACCAGGAACATCCACAAGTTCACATCATGAAATAAGCCAACAAAAGCGAACAAAACATGCTTTTTATCCAACAACATGGTTTAAACATGAAAATACAACAATTTAAGTAGTTTCAAGGGATTTCAACCGGTGAAAACATCTATAATTACACGTAGCACCCTTTAAACACAATATAGTATAGGATCCTACCTCGGAGAGTTAAAAACTCGACGTCCCAAACTGAACTTCGTCAGAACGAGAATTCGTCTGGATGGATACGAAGCCAACAACATGGATAATAAGGATCCGCAAACAAAAAGTCGAAAACTAGGCCTGGGCAAACCAAAAATGTAGAGAGAAGGTGAAGAAAAGGTGTAGAGAGAGAAGAGAACCAGAAAAAGATATTTTGTGGCTTAAAAACTAAGGCTACCATGCTTTATAGATTTCGGGCTAGGCTATCACCGCTCGAGTGGTCCCTGTCGACATAACACACTATTATGCCCCGCTCGAACCCCGCTCGAACTCGCTTGAGCGGTCCCCATTGACTCAACTCTGCCATAGGCCTGCTCGAACGGATAGACCACCGCTCGAGCAGCCGTCACTAGGTGAAAACAGAATTAAAAGAATGAGACCGAACCCCGCATGCATAACACATATGCCTAGACATACTGTTCTAAATAACACAGAAGCATAAAACAATGCCGAAGATATACGCATAACGAAAAGAACACGTAAAATACATATATCATAAAAAGAACACGAACTCGGGTCTCACAGAACATATCGTATCAAGGGAAGGGAATACAACTGGGGGTCAATTTGGGGGACAAAAAATCTGATTTCAATTAATCATGGGATTTTGCATTGGTTTGCGTGCCCATTTGTGCAAAAAAATGCTTTAAAAATTAATTTAATTTATTTTTTTGGTATCTTTTCCTATTGAAACCTATTATTTTAGTATGTTTATGATAAATTTAGTATTCTCATAGATTATCATAGTTTTCATAGCAATTGATTAAATAGATGTAGTTTTTTAAGTCAAATTAAGCTAGTTTAATAAAATATGACTTTTTGACTTATTTTAGTCTGTATGAATTTCAAAAATAATTTGTTTGCTTTTGTTAGCCTATAATGTCATATTATCATGCATATTAATTGTTCAACAAGTAATATACATAATAATATTACTTGTTCAACAAGTATTGGATCATCATAATACTTGATTAAATATCTTTATCATCTTTTTAAGCTTAAAGAAAGCAAGAAGTTACTTTTTGGCACAACTTCCAATGTGGCCAGCCACTAAGGGATATTTTGATAATTTTTGATGTTATTTTGTCTTTTAATTTTTAATTGTACTTAAATTCATAATTTAGGGTGTCTATGTGTCAGAATTTGAGTTTTTAAGACTTTTTGCTGTACTAGTGGCAAAATAGTCATTTCACTCTAATCACGAGAATTCTTGAATTTTAATCTTATATTTCATGTTATTTACTTAATTTAGAATGTTGGGAGGTTCTCCGGGTGCTAAGGTTTTGTTACTTGAGTTTTGGACATTTTTAGGATTTCTAGATCGAATTAGGATTTCGAGTTGAGTTGAGGTTTCGAATCTCTTCCATGCTTTATGACCTCGTGGGCTATATCCGTCACTAACACTTAGGGTTTGAGCTGGGTCGTTACATGGGTTATTATCAACCAGGTTGTTACAACTAAGGTCTGAATCGGGTTGTTACAAAAAGTCTCGAAAAACGGCCCAAAAAATAGCCTGTTGCCACTGCAGCTTGTCGCTTGCCGTCGCCGCTGCCTTCTGCCTCATTTTCAGTAGCTATTTTTCTCCATCTTTTGGACCGTTTTTCAGGTATATTTTACTATTATTTTATGCCTAAAAACTTGCCTTAAAATATTAACGAAAAAACCCAAAAAAAACACCAAAAATGGCCCGAATCGCTACCGCCAAAGGTGCCACCGGCAGGCTATTTTTTAATTATTTTTTTGTTTTTAGGAACTATTTTATTGTTGTTTTTTAATCCTAAAACTGCAAAAATATTTCCAAAAAAATGTGACACAAAATATTTAAAAAACCACTGCAATCTGTGGCTTGAAACACCCGAAACTACCACCAGAACCACCGGTTGTACCGCTGCCCGTTCTTTGTGTTCTTGGACATTTAAACATGTTCTTAAATATTCTAAAATATCTAAAAATAATAATAATAACTTTTACATCGAAAATCTATGTCCCGAAGGTTTACATTCGAACTAAAAAAACTTAAACTATCATGATTAACCCTCGTGATTAAAAAATTAAATAATCATCATTCACACATTCAATCAAATATAAAAATAATGACGATCATAAAATTGGAATTAGAACGAATGCAAAACAAAGTTAGCACAGTTCTGAATCTACCCGGCCCCTCGATTAACCGTAAACATAGTCAAAACAACTCTTATGCCAATTGTTGGAGGCAAATAGCGAAGATCATTGATTTGAATACAATTTTTCTAAAAATAAAAATTAGACGGGCAATTGCAAAAACAAGCTCTAGATAAAAAAAATTGATGTCCAACGATCAAAATAAAAAAATCGTGCCACCATAGTTAATTTAGATGAATACCTTTCGGTCGTTTCTTCAATTACGAATTTTGATTCTCCGAGTTGAAGCTCCGAACAGATCTTTTACTGTATTCCCGATGCGATTCTTAAACGTAGCGTGGGTTACGATCTTTCGAGAACTGGTACCGGCAGAATCTGATCAATCTTAGTCTTGAAAGACAACTTATGAATTTTGTTCAACCTACCCGCATATTTATAAGCAATAGTAGGGATCTGTGGAGTAATTATGATATAGATTTCTAGTGTGATCCAGATACCCTTCCAGCAGTTTCTGTAAATATGCAAACCTCTTAGTGGTTTTGGTAATTATGAAAATCTTGCAGCGGTTTCTGCAATTTTCATAAAATACTAAATTACAGTTCATACAACTAAAGAACTGTAACTGCACTTCTAGCCATAATCTCAAGACCAATTGCATTGGGCTAATGTTATTAAATGCTTAACTCATCTCCCTACGTTAAGATTTTTGATATCCACCAATTAAATTAAATTACTGACAATTTAATTTAATTGGCATCTTTAAAATTTCTTAAACCCTTTCACTTAACTTATTTGACTGCCAGATAATTAAATCTACCTGTAGGGTTTGACCCAGTCAAAACTTATAAGCTTCCTTAAGGGGGTATCGTCAATCCCGAACAATCGAGACGTGAATTTCATCAATTATTAATATTCACTATATAATTAATACTACTTTCTAACTCACCGGAACTATTGACCCATAAAAGATCGCACCCTTTAATGAATCAAAATAACGAACATTAAATATACGCAAATAATAATTATTTCAGGATTAAGAGTATAAGCACTTATAATAATCTAAGGGTGTAAAATAATTTATATAATCAGTATAAAATTAATTATCCCAATGTGGTTCTGTTCAATACTGTCACGTCCCAAACTCCAGGTCACATGAAACATCCAACTACAACTATACATAACACCCGACCCAATGTTATACTCCCAAAATAAAGCATACATGCATTTAATATATCTGCCAAAAAAGCTTACAATACAAGGTCTCAACACTGGAAAACATATAAACATACATGGTTCAAAAGAACAAAAAGGAAGACAGCAGATCTTCCGTCTCAACCGGTAACTCCGACTCAACTTGCATGACTGGTACCTGAAAAACATTTCAAATTTCACACCGTGAGCCAAAACTTAACAGAAACTAGACAAACATACAATATAAACAAAACATGCACAGAAACCGATGTGCAGTTTTTGACTCACACGAGCTATAAAAATGGTTTTGTATAACGACTCTCACAAGAGCCCGAAGGAAAACCGTTTGTTGTAACGACTCACCAGAGTCCCGAGAAAATAGTTTTAGATCTTAACTCATACAAGTTTTAGATGAAAACATTTGAAAAATGATTTTAGATCATGACTCACAGAGTCTCAGAAAAATAATTTGAAAATAATTTTGTATCACGACTCACCCAAGCCTAGAAAATAATTTTGTATCACGACTCACCCAAGCCTAGATAATAATTTGGTATATATATATATATATATATATATATATATATATATATATAGTATAATGCCACTCAGGCAAAGATCGACTCCAACGAGCCATAAAGAAAACAGGTATATGTATGCAGCACAAGTATACATATCTAAACTGGCTCTCAAGCCCCGACAACAGTTTTATCAAACCCACGAAGGCTCACATAACATGTCACGTACCACATAGGAGACCCACATAACTCACACAACTCATGCAAAACATGCAACACATGCAACTTCAGGTTCCCACACACGCGCATCTTTAGGACCATTTTTCCATCCCTCGAACCCCTTTTCCGTCCATTGAACCCTTTTTTCGTCAACACTATGCATGAATGAATTAATGTATACAACCAGGTACTCACACCACGTCACATGCTACACACGCGACTCTTATTACTCAGGTAACTCAAGCAACCCACGTATACATAAAACCAAAGCTAAATATAGCAAGACCACATATCCGTCCTACAACATGTATAAATAGAAATAGAATTCTAAACGCACAAAACCGCGTATAAACTTCACATAACGACGTCACACGGCACATAACCTACCACGACATCACATGTCTCAATATCACGTGCCACGCAACCGAATACGACATCACATGCCACACAACCGACGTCTACTCACTCGGACGTCAAGTCCACTCATCCGGACAATCAACAACCTACAAAACAAAACCCAAATATACCACACACCCAATGATGTCTCAACACCACGATAAGCTAGCCCACATCACCCGAGGATGTCAACAAAACAAAAACAACTCCCCGAGGCCACCCCACGACCCCTCAAAACAACCAAACACGCATATCATGAAAACCACGGGCATACCTGAGCCCTCAACTACCCCGAAACCTCAAAAGGAACCCTCACCCTCGATTCCATCAAACCAAAATCAATTGAAAACGGTTCAACACCCAAAACCCAATTTATCGAAACATAAATCGCGTTTTCATGCATTTTGAGACAGTAAAAGTACACACGATTACACGTAGCACCTTTATAAGACATGAGAGTCTAGGATCCTATCTCGGTGAGTTAAAAACTCGAAGCCTCAAAAAATGCACTTCGTCGAAACAAAATTTTGTTCGGATGAACACGAAGCCCTTGGCACGTAGAACACGAATCCGCTACCTGATCGCCAAAACCTAAGCCCCGGGCCCTCTGAAAGCTAGAGAGAAGGTAGCGAATATGTGTAGAGAGAGAAAAGATAGAGGAAAAGATATTTTGTTTCAAAAATTAAGGCAAGGTTGACTTTATAGATGTTCGCGTCCAGCCACCACCGCTCGAGCGCTCAAGCCCCGCTTGAGCGAACCTTTGCCGACATAACACTCTGCCACACCACTGCTCGAGCGCTCAAGCCCCGCTTGAGCGAACCTTTGCCGACATAACACTCTGCCACACCACCGCTCGAGCGGTCACCCCCCGACCTAACTCTCGACCACCAGCCCGCTCGAGCGCACGACCACCGCTTGAGTGATCAACGTTGGGAGAAAACCCAAACTAAAAACTGAAACCAAGCACCCGCATGCATAACATATCTCTGAACAAGCTGTTCTAAAATGGTTAAAACCATAACCATCACATCAGATAACACATAAGAAAATAAAACGGAACCAGGCCTCACAACTCTACTTCCTTTAAAGGAATTCGTCCCCGAAATTCAGCACAAGGTCAAAAGAAAACAAACCTGTCAGTCGCAACCGACATAGGCACAAGAGGTGCTTAGCCAAACCACTCCTAGGATACAATCAAACATAGTCATATACTCTAAACACCGGCTAACTACCTCAAAGACACGAGATCTACAACTCACCCCAATCTCACATCCTCACGAACTACTGCCTCAACACAACACACCACCCACGAAGTCCACCACCAACTCCAAACCCATGGCCACAGCCTCGAACACAGCCTCGCCCTCTCCGCGCAGACATCATGTTTATATGAAAAAAGACAGAACATAAGACACAGCACATCGTATGAACATAAACACTAAGCACATAAGCATGCCAACACGTAGCCACGTAGGTTCATGCTAAACAAACCCCACATACCGAGGAGAACCGACAATAATGACCCGTCAATTTGAACAACCTACTCAGATTCTCTACTAGAAATCACATCCGCTAAACGCGTTTCTAACTTGGCTTCCAAGTTTGTTAATCCAAATACCCAAAGGCAAGACTAATCAATCCTAAGGTTCAACCCCTATGCTCACATATACACAATATTCACATACTCCACACACTAGCATGCTCGTTCTATGAAAACATCTAAACACATGCGATCAGGCACACATAATCAACCTCACACGGTGATCACTTTCTTCTCACGGCTCTTAGATATTCGAACCCAGTGCTTTGATACCAATCTGTCACGCCCCAAACTCCGGATCACATGAAACACCCAACAACATCCATACATAACACCCGATCTAATGTTATGCTCTCAAAATAAAGTATACATGCATTTAATATATCTGCCAAAAAGGCTTACAATACACAGTCCCAACACCAGAAAACATATAAACATACATGGTTCAAAATAACAAAAAGGAATACAACAGATCTTCCGCCTCAACCGACAACCCCGAATCAACCTGCGCGACTGGTACCTGAAAAATATTTTAAATCTCACACCATGAGCCAAAACTCAGCAGAAACTAGACAAACATGCAATATAAGCAAAATATGCTCGAAACACGATGTGCAATTTTTGACTCACACGAGCCATAAAAACGATTTTGTATAACGACTCTCACAAGTGCCAGAGGAAAATAGTTTAATGTAATGACTCACCAGAGTCCTGAGAAAATAGTTTTAGATATTAAGTCATACGAGTTTCAGATGAAAACATTTGAAAAACGATTTTAGATCACGACTCACAAGAGTCTCAGAAAAACAATTTGAAAACAATTTTGTATCACGACTCATCCGAGCCTAGAAAATAATTATATATATATATATATATAGGATAATGCCACTCAGGAAAAGATCGACTCCAACGAGCCACAAAGAAAATAGGTATACGTATACAGCACAAGTATACATATCTAAACTAACTCTCAAGTCCCGACAACAGTTCTATCAAACCCATGAAGACTCATATAACATGTCACGTACCACATAGGAGACCTACACAACTCACGCAACTCATACAAAACATGCAACACATGCAACTTTAGGTTCCCACACACGCGCATCTTCAAGACCACTTTTCCATCCATCGGACCCCTTTTCCGTCCACACTATGTATGAATGAATTAACGTACACAACCATGTACTCACACAACGTCACATGCTACACACACGACTCATATTACTCGTGTAAGTCAAGCAACCCACGCATACATAAACCAAAGCTAAATATAGCAAGACCACATATCCGTTCTACAACATGCATAAATAGAAATAGAATTCTAAACGCACAAAATCACGTATAAATTTCACATAATGACGCCACACGCCACATAACCTACCATGACATTACATGTCTCAATATCACGTGCCACACAACCGAATACGACATCACATGCCACACAACCGACGTCTACTCACCCGAACGTCCCGTCCACTCATCTGGACAATCAACAACCTACAAAACAAAACCCAATTATACCACACACCCAACAATGTCTCAACACCACGATAAGCTAGCCCACGTCACCCGAGGATGACAGTAAAACACAAATAACTCCCTGAAGCCACCCCACGACCCCTCAAAACAACCAAACACGCATATCATGAAAACCACGGGCATACCCGAACCCTCAACTACCCCAAAACCTCAAAATGAACCCTCACCCCCGATTCCATCAAACCAAAATCAATTGAAAACAGTTTTATACCCAAAACCTGATTTATCGGGACATAAATTGCATTTTCATGCATTTTGAGATGGTAAAAGTACACACGATTACACGTAACACCTCTATATGACATGAGAGTCTAGGATCCTACCTCAATGAATTAAAAAATCGACACCTCGTAAAATATACTTCGTCAAAATGAAATTTCGTCCAGATGAACACAAATCCTTAGCATGTAGAACACGGATTCGCTACCCGATCGCCAAAACCCAAGCCCGAGGCCCTCCAAAAGCTAGAGAGAAGGTAGAGAATATGTGTAGAGAGAGAAAAGATAGAGGAAAAGATATTTTGTTTCAAAAATCAAGGCAAGGTTGACTTTATAGATGTTCGCACCCAGCCACCACCACTCGAGCGCTCAAGCCCCGCTCGAGTGGACCCTTGTAGACTTAACACTCTGCCACACCACCGCTTGAGCACAAAACCACCCCTTAAGTGGTCACTCATCGACCCAACTCTCAGCTACCAGCCCACTCGAGCGCACGACCATCGCTCGAGTGGTCAACGCTAGGAGAAAACCCAAACTAAGAACCGAAACCAAGCACCCGCATGCATAACACATCTCTGAACATGCTGTTCTAAAACGGTTAAAACCATAACCAACACATTAGATAACACATAAGAAAATAAAACGAAACCAAGCCTCACAAATACACACAAAGTGTACTAGCACAAAGAGTCGGAACAATAGATGACGCTATTATCTGTTCCTCGTAATCAAGCAAACCTATTAAAACTCTTTGCTATAGTCGTACTGATAGTTTGTCCAATTCTATCTAAACTGCGAACAAAATTTATATTCTGCAAGAACCTATAATCTAATCTTCTGTGTGCAAGCCGTACTTTACATTCCAGATTAAATACTTTACAGAATAAATGACAATTATGCATAACGTTAAAAAAATAATATTGCATTCATTGCTCATTAAGATTCTCATAAAATGAAAAAAAAATTTATTAAAATAAAATTAAATACTAAGATCAAATAAAATTCATGATTTTTATTAACAATCCTGACAATAACCAAGTACCTGAAATGGACTAGGGATTATATGTTGGTTTACCAGGCAGATGGTCTAGTACCTTTGAGGTACACGAACTTGGTTTTCCAGTCAGATAAGGATTCTTAAAAATTTACCTCAGGATGTGTGTTTACCTTGAAAGGTGGAACACATCAAGTGTAAATATCACGTGATACGAGAGATCGTATAGAGAGGTAATGTAGTTGTGGGCAAGATTGCATCAGCAGACAACCTTGTAAATAGAGGGCATAGGTGTCAGATGTATAGTATTATGGTTTTGAGTATAAGTGGGAGATTGTTAGGGTTGTACACTAAAAATTATGATTTTTGTTTTAGTATTTAATTTAATTTATTAATAAAATTAGTTTTTTTATTTTATGAGAATCTTAATGAGTAATGTATGTGTTTAATTATTTATTTAATGTTATGCATAGATGTATTTTATTCTACATAGTATTTAATCTAGTTTGTAGAGTTCGACTTACACACAGAAGACCAGATTATCGATTTTTGTAGAATATAAATTTTTGATTCACAGTTTAGATGAAATTGGACACAACATCTGTGACACCCGATTTTAAAAAAAAAATAATGAAAGTAATTAATTGATAATAGGACCCAAATTTCTAACAAAACCTTAGGTTTAATTTTAAAATATAAGTCAAAAAATTTACATATGTTAAAACTTTAAATAATAAAGAATTTAGACAAAAATTCATTACATAGTTAGAAAATTTTCTTACAAATTCAGACTTTTTGATAAATTATAAAATAACATTAAAAGTTTACCTCAAATTTTTAGAAATTTTCTAAATTTAAAATTTTACATCATAAGTTTTATAAAGTATAATTTAGCAGCTAACTTACACTTGGCATCCTAAAACCCGTTCTTATCGCGCGCTGAGACACCTGCCCCAGCCTTACGCCTATAAATACCGGAGACTGCTGTAAACCCATGCGTGCAAAATCTTCATCTGAGTGTGAGTTTGAACATACAATATAATATTATAATAAATTACATATTACTCTTTGAACCAAGAAACTGAGAGCTTCTTCTTCCCCAAAGCTTCAAACGGAAGCTCACAGAGAAGGCGTGACTCCACCAACGCAACCAATAGCCGCCACCATCCACTCACCGCCAGCGCCACTTCAGCCACCACCAACCTCCACCCGCCGACGCCTCTCCAACCACCCACCGCCATTCATCACCGAGACAGTCACCGGTCTCTGTCGTCTCCTTCTCTCTCTCTCTCCCTCTCTCTTTGCTCTCTCTCTCTCTCTCCCATATGTTTTCTCTCTCTACAATGTATATATCTCTCTCTCCGAGACCACTCGCATGTCACCACCACCACTGCACGATACCACTACCACCACTGAGCACCTCTACCACCATGGCATTATCCCCATCGCCACCGAAACCTCACTATGCATAAAAGCTTTTAATGTGTTTTGTTTTTATTGCATGTGGTTAAGCTTAATGTGTGTGGGTGAGTTCTGAACGTAAGTGTGTGTGTTTGCATTGAGTGTGTGTAATGCTCTGAGCTCCGAAACAAAACTCAAAAAGTGATTTAGATGATTAAGATTCATATTTAGTGTGTTCCACATCCTATTAAATATGAATCTTAACTATCCAAATTACTTTTTGGGTAATTGTTTAGGTTTTATTTCTGAATTTATAGCATTGCTACTATTTTAAATTAGTGTGCGTGTGTATGTGCGCGCGCATGTGTGTTATAGAGCAACCAGTATGGGTGTGTTGCGGTTGTGGATTGTTGTTGATTGCCAATAACTAAATTTTTAAATTGCTTAAATTAAAAATAAATAAATAAAATAAAATAAAAAAATAAAAAGAGGGGTGATTTTATAATGATTAATAAAATAAGAGTTTTTCTTCATGCCTTTACACAGATCTTAATCGGATTTAAACAAATTTATGATAAATTTTTAGAAGTGTTTTTTTTTTCCACCTTCCTTCGGTAAATACAAATTCATCATGCAAATAAAATGCCAGTGTGTCAATCTCTGTTGAGCTCTGCATATGTTTGAGAGAGATTGGTTACATGTGAAATTTTTGATAAAAAGCTATTAAAAAGAAATTTGATTTTTTTAAAAAAAAAACTTGAAATGAGAAAATTGAAAAGTTAAAATAAACTGTTTTTTTTTTCTTTCTTTTAAAGAATTTTATCAAGTTTTTGTAAAATAACTCAAAAGTTCTTTTGTATAAAATTTTCCTTATTAATCATGGACTAAGATAATTTTTTATAAAATCTAATTGAGTTTAAATAAGTTTTACATTTCATGTTGTTCTTTTAAATAAGTTTTCTCCTCTTTTTAAATTTTGGTTAGAATATGCCACAAAAAGTAAGTATTTAAGTTAGCTTTAATTTTCTTCACTTAAAAACACCTCTTTTATATGCAAAAATAATAGGAGTTTTAAAAAGTTAAGAAATAATCCAGAAAAAGATTTTATTTCTAAAATAAGAATTTTTAGTACCCAAAATTTAGTTAGACCAAGATTTTTTCTTTAAATTTAATAGGCTTAAACTAAACTTTTTCCAAAGAATTAAGTGTTTTATTAGACCTTAATTAACAACTCTATGAATTTTTACTATAGAAATATAATTATTATTTTACGAGAATCATACTAAAGTTAGTTTCTTTCTTTTTGTCTATATTTTGAAAATTTTTAATTAAACTCTACGAGAGTCAAGTAAGTTTTATGATATATGGGTTAGTTTAGTTTTCAATTACCGTTTTATAACGATCTTGAGGTGCACCACTATTGATACTGGTTGAAAATAATTATAGAAATATGGATATTATAAAGATAAGAATGATAGTTTAAACAGCGTCCCGGCCACTGGGAGGCGATAAAGTATACCAGCGAGCTGATGTAATAAGGGCAGCGGGTCACGGTCAGGTGACTAGGAAATGATTATTTTCATTGCGGGGTAGCTCCCTGAATTGTTGGTAAAACCGTTTAATTGGATATCATTCTAAAAATAGAAAGTGAGTAATAACTCAGATATCAATACACTACACTTGTTTTGCTAATATTTTTGTTAAAATCGTATTTTTGGTGATGCTTAAAATGAATCAGCTGGAGTGGATGCATCCTATTTTGTTTCTTTTACTTTTTTCTTTTATTGCCTTATATTTTTTTTTATATTTTTCTCTTACGATGTACCTATGAACATAAATATTTCTGACATATGCACTAGTAAGTTCTGAAAAATTTTGAAAAGATCATTGGGCCAGTTTTTGTGAAAATTAATAAAAGCATGTTGTTTATTTTCACAATTATCTGAAAAAGTTTTCAAAATAAGAGGTCTCGGGTGGGATTTGACTCATTGGCTAGTCACAGACGATGTTCTTGGAAATGAGTTGTGACATGCTGGGTGCAACATGTTTTATATTCATTTGTCTACTGGTGCTAGGGACTAGGGAGTTAAAGATTTAAATTGAGGTTGGATGCTATGATAAAAAAGGATACAAATTTAAACATGTAGCCCTTTACAAAGTTGAATTTAGAAAAAGAATTCATGTAGGCGACACCAAATGATTTGTTCAAAATGCTTAGTGTGGCTTGGTTTGGCTTAAGCAATAAAAGGCTTAAAATTGCAAGAGGAGAGAAAGGAGGAGGAGAGACTCACGGCATTGCAACTTGATTTCCATAGACATCATCTACCTAAAGAATTTGTCACGCCCTAAACTCCGGGTTACACGAAAAGCTACCAAACAACCACCCAAACCGCCCAAACGAAAAGGGATGAAAACCCAAAAGCCCAAATAAGGTTTAAACCTTTATAAAAATGTACTACTGAGGGTTTAGTTGATTTAAAAGAGTAGCCCAAAGACTACGATTTCGACCCCAAGCCAAGCCTTTAAAACAAAAAACAAGTTTGAGATAAGAAAATCTTTTCTTTTTAAAAGAAGCTTGGACCGTTTAAAAATCTACCTCAAAGCACAAGAGTTTGAATGAAGCATAAACCATTTGGTAACTCCTTTTGTAAACTGTTGCACCAACTAATGAAGAACGTAGTAAGAAACAATGAAAAACAACAACCAACCCATGGTTCTCTCGAAAGTATTAAAACATGCATACATCCATAAGAATTTTATACGCATTACAACATGTTATAACTAACATGAAACATATACAAAAAGGTATAAACTACCTAACAAAGACTAAACAACAGGGTCTCTTCAACAGCCACCTTTGAGCACCTCAAGGTCACCCTACAGGACCACGTCCACCTAAAAAAGGTTTTACAACAAAATTTCACACCGTGAGCCGATGCCCAATAGGAAAAGATAGTAAATTTGTAAAGTAGACTATGCAATCATAAGCATACTGGCTCAACCACGGGTGCCAAAAAAGTTTTTCTCTAAAAAAAAATCATCAATTTTTCCATCAGGCTAACACGAGCTTCAAAAAGGTTTTACCTCATAAAATTCACATTTTCATCCTTCAAACCATGCATATCATCCTCACAGATATCATGCCATAGTTAAGAGAAAGCAGTAATCAAAACAGTAATCAAAACCTGATTTTGTTCACTCGGATCACACAACCGGAAACAAAACGTTACTTTTCCACTCGGAACACACAACCGAGGAAATTAAATGATAAAAATAGTTTTCTCCACTCGGGTCACACAGCCGAGGAGAATATAGTAAAATGAGATCCCATGTACCGACTAAGCCACACACAGACAAAGGCAACAACTATAGACTCTTGTCTATTACCTTAGAACCATTCACGGTCAACTATGTAATGACAAGCTCTATACGGAGTCACGACAATGTAACCACTTAGTTTACGGGACCTGAGCCCGAGGGTACTAAGCACCCACCAACCTCGTTTACGGGGATTAACCCGAAGGCACGTAGAGATCTATTATGTGCACGTTTTTGGACTTACACCGAGGAGCAATAGAAGCCCAACTCAACACACCCACTGTCACGGTACATCTATGGAAAATATTAAAAGCCCACAAAGCAATTTTACATCGCAAGTATAGAAGTGATCAAATCCATTCACATGGAGATCTACGAGCATGTAACAACATAGTTTCATAAAACTGAGACTCAACCCCAAGGGTTAGCTCCAAACCTTCAAAAGCATGTTTTTCACAAAAACACCTCATTTTCAAACCTCGTTTTCAAATCTCCTTTTGAAAACCATGGATATCAACACACCTAGATCATGTATAAAACGGAGAAAAGGCGTAAAACTCACTTTTACCCAAAAACCAAGGTTTAAACATTAAAAACCACATTTAATGTATTTTCTACCAGGTAAAAACACATATAATTGCATAAAACACCCTCATAACAACTATAGGTCTAGAATCCTACCTCATAGATGTCCCACCATCAAGAATCAAACCTCAAACAAGCTCCAATCCACCAAAGCCCCAAATGCGCAACTACGGAAGAGCTTCCAACGCACACCCACACTCTCAAACGGTATCTCGCTCAAGGAAACGGCATGATCTCAACCCCCAACGGACATGAAAAGCTCCAAGGAGCTCCAAAAACAAAACCCTAGATCACCCTATAGCTTTAGAGAGAGAGGAGGAAGGTGAAAAATGAGAATTCCAACCTAAAACCCGTAACATATAGCTTCTGTCTGATACAGACCGCTCGATCCGTCAAAAGACCGCTCGAGCGGTCTCCATGACTACACTGTTAGCCCAACTTCAAATGAGCATATCTCCATCGTCCGAACTCCAAATAGGGTCATTCTTGTGCTCATACTGAAGCCCCAAAAATTTACTTTCCAAAGATTCAAACCTCATACCAAAATCATTTTGTACAATGAGTTATCACCAAAATAGTAAAGGTATGTCACTTTTCTTCACTTGCTTTTCACATATTTTTGTCCAGACATGTCTCAGAACCTCATATTCTTCCCTGAACATATCTTTCACGCGTACCCAAGCTCAAAACACTCACCCACAACATCACCAAGGTCATGTTTTAACTCTAACTCCTACTCCCATGAATGCTTAATTCATTTAAAAAATGAAACAGGTCGGGGTCTTACAACTCTCCCCCTCTTAAAGGAATTTTGTCCCCGAAATTCGACTCTGAAACTCAAGCTAAACACCAACCCATCAACCATCAACAATATCTGATGAAAACCGAGCAACACTGCATAACAGCAAGGGAATGCCCCAGTAACTGAAACCCCGAAACCATCGTCACAAGACTGATACCAAATATACACATCTTTGAAGAATCATCTCCATACAGACTGCGCTCATGGGCAAGTCATCATGAACATCAAATCGAGATCCAACGCACGCTGCCAAACCTCGAAGCATAACTCACGCCGAATACAACCACTCCAGCGACAAACGCCTCATATGAGACCAATCCACCATGGAACTTGATCCCATACACACCCTAGTCCAAGACATAGGGACTACCACTCCGTTCTCACTGCCACACACCAGCTCATTCGCATCTCACAAAGCACACCAAGGACTATCTCCGCGAGTCCAAACACAAGATGTCGACCCCTGACATCGATCACACGAAGTTACACACCCCACGCACAAATTTTACTCAAGTTCTGACGATCACCAGACTACCACCAACTTTGATACCACATCATCACCCTGCTGATGGTAACAATTCCACCACAAAGCTGACACAATGCTCGTCCACGAGCCACGATTTGTCACACAGAAGAAACACTAGGTAACACACCACTGTCCTAGACAAGGTTTCACATAATCGAAAAAAATCAATTCGGCATCACAGACACAAGGTCACCTGACCCAAATGAGTCAGTTAACCAAACACGTCACGCAAGTAGAACATCTTGTAGGTATTCATCCACCTATACAAACCCAATCGTATCTCCCGTGCAACAACACGACACTACACATTACTGCACAACTCAACGTCTCGTCATCAGATCACTAATACCAAGGCTATAGATCAACTGCAAACATGATCCCAGTCACCTGATAAAGCAAACATGATCATCGTGATCCAGTAAAGAAAACATGCTGACTGTCATTCAACATCAACTCCAACGCAGAACACATACATCAATTCCTAGAGTCCACAATAGCAGAATATTCGAACCCAAGACATCAACCAAGACTTGCCTCTTATACTTAGAAATTTCCCTCATATACAGAACACATCACGGCCCTTCCATCTCCAACCGAACAATCGCGTCGGTCCGAACAGACCACAGTAACCAAGACTCCTCAATCATTGCATCCTTTCTGACTCGTCCCTTAGCATACTCTTGGGACCACCATTCGAACAAACAACAGTTATGCCAAAACACAACACTTACCACAGTCGATAACCACCCCTCGACTCCAAGAACTCTAAGCAGTTCAAAGCCTCAAGCAGAATCCAAACCAGACTCACAAAAGTTTACCAGAAATCCACCATGTGAATATCCCAACTGGATTGTACCGATAAAATTTCCACTCAACCAAAAGCAATAATACAACCTTACCCACACAGTTCAGAACAAGCTACACACAACTGTCCTCAGCTGACCACTACAGAAAGGAACTCTACGTCTCAACACCAACTCCCCAAGCATTCCTTGTCTACCAACCGGACCTCACAGAGAACACAATCCAAATGGTTTAACCATCTGTTGAATCCACAAAGGATTAGTCCAGTAATCACCCAATACTGGCAATACACGTCCCTGAGTCACAACTCCAAGGGTCACAACATGGGTATGGAATCCACTGAGATTCCACAGTCTCAGAGCACAACCAAAATCTGAATTGATCAAGAACCTGGCATCTCTGTCCAACCGAGATGAAACAACTCACACTAGACAACTGTCTACAAAGGAACTCTCTCTCTGTCCAAAGGAAAGAAAAGGGTCAACAAAACCCATGACCCAATCTCAACGTACTCTTAGTACTCATCAATACTTGGTCCTCAAAGAACCCTGTAAATCTTACCTTATTGCCACATCAACTATAGTCACACAACTGCTGTCAACCATAATCATGGTACTCAGACCATCCGCTACACTTTCAGACCTCATTCATACTCATATGACTACCATTAGTCTGCATACCTTGTCTAACACATCCCATAGGATTACAAGCCCATCTCTAACCGTGCACAGAGACACACATCAACATTTCATCGGCTAAAAACCACTAGAGGGAAAACCATTCCCAAAAACATCAAAATTTTCAAAACTGCCCAGACCGCTCGAGCAGTCAAGAAACCGCTCGATCGATCCCAAACCAATCTCAGTTTCTTTAAAAATAGAACAGTTTTCCAACGCCCAAAACGCGTAAAAACCCAAAATCAAAACCTCCAAACACCTATTTTGATATCTATGGGCAAACAACGTACCCACCTCAAAACCTAAGGTCAAACACAAACAACCTCCAGACATATCACACTTAGGATACATCAACTCAACACTAAGCCAACCACATGCGCCTAGCATGATTTCCAAACATGATCTCTTAATCATGAAGATAATGACCAAACTGCAAACCTGCATTTGCGTAGGAATCTCACAGAACTGATACTCATCGCATGGTGAAATCATAACCTGAACCCTTACACATTCCAACACAACTGTGACCCATGCTCATTCCAGCATAACTATAACTCATACTTATCCCTATAACCTTGAGCTCACTCACTCGGAACTCAAATCTCAAACCTCAACAAGGTACACAACTTCCAAGGTCATCAGACACAACTCTGACTACCAACAACATTCTGACTACCAGTGAGTATCTCCAGAACCACTCACGTTATGCTATCCCTCCACACACCTAGCCAAGGATTATCACGCTCCCATCCACTATGTTCCCGTCTATACTCTATCCTGAGTACACGGCTCATGACATAGTATGGCTCAAGACGTACCTAATATATCACACGGCCGAAACCATGTACACCAGACCCTAACCGAAAGGGATTAGCACAATCCACAGATCTATCCATCAATCTAGTCATAACAACCGATTTTCCAAGGTCTCTGACACCCCATTGGCCCCACTCACGAGGCCATCCATAACACAACTCACACCTCCTGTAGCATACTCAAAAGAGGAGCCAACTACTAAGCCAAAGCAAGAAACTAAGCTTCGACTACACCCGAACAAACTCCGCTCATGTTAACGCTCAATAGTTCACCGACCGAGGCCAACCACACCTAGTTAAACCCAACTCACTAACGAGTTCCACGACGCACCAAGCGGTCGACGCTTAACTCATAACCTTACCTCTGTAACTGATAACAACCGAGTCGCACATCCAAGACCCAAACCACGGTCTCATCATCTCGAAGGGTGTACAGATTATATATAAAAGAAAACATGAAACACGACAACTTAAGGTTGATCTATCATGTTTTAACACACACCACATAATCATGCTAACACATAGCCACAACGATTATGCAGACACAACACTAATACCGAGGAGAACAAATAAGAATGACGCGTCACTTTTGGACAACTAACTTAGATTCCTTGCTAGAAATCACGTCCGCGAAACGCGTTTCTAACTTGGCTCCCAAGTTTGTTAATCCAAATGTTCGAAGGCAAGACTAATTAATCCTAAGGTCCTACCTCCATGCTCACATATAGACGGCATTAACGTGCTCAACAACTAGTATGCTCATGTTCAAACATAAACATAGGTAACCAAGCACACATACATCCTCACAAGGTCATGCACCAAAACTGCCCAAACGAAAAGGGATGAAAACCCAAAAGCCCAAACATGGATAAAATCTTTATAAAAGTGTACTACCGAAGGTATAGTTAATTTAAAAGAGTAGCCCAGAGACTACGATTTCGACCCCAAGCCAAGCCTTTAAAACAAAACACAAGTTTGAGATAAGAAAAACTTTGCTTTTTAAAAGAAGCTTGGACCGTTTTAAAATCTACCTCGAAGCACAAGAGTTTAAATGAAGTATAAACCATTTGATAACTCCTTTTGTAAACTGTTGCACCAACTAATGAAGAACGTAGTAAGAAACTACGAAAAACAACAACTAACCCATGGTTCTCTCGAAAGCATTAAAACATGCATACATCCATAAGAATTTTATACACATTACAACATGTTATCACCAACATCAAACATATACAGAAATGTATAAACTACCTAAAAAAGACCAAACAACAGGGTCTCGTCAACAGCCACCACTGGGCACCTCAAGGTCACCCTACAGGACCACGTCCACCTGAAAAAGGTTTTACAACAAAATCTCACACCGTGAGTCGAAGCCCAATAGGAAAAGACAGTAAAGCTATAAAGCAAACTATGCAATCATAAGCATACAGGCTCAACCACATGAGACGAAAAGGTTTTTCTCTAAAAAAAACTCATCAATTTTTTCATCAGGCTAACACGAGCCTCAAAAAGGTTTTACCTCATAAAATTCACATTTTTATCCTTCAAACCATGCATATCATCCTCACAGATATCATGCCATAGTTAAGGAAAAGCTGTAATTAAAACAGTAATCAAAACTTGATTTTGTTCACCCGGATCACACAACCAGAATTAAAACGTTATTTTTCCACTCAGAACACATAACCGAGGAAAATAAAATGATAAAATAGTTTGCTCCACTCGAGTCACACAATTGAGGAGAATACAGTAAAATGAGATCCTATGTACCGACTTTGCCACATACAGATAAAGGTAACAACTATAAACTCTTGTCCATTACCTTAGAACCACTCATGGTCAACTATGTAATGACAAGCTCTATACGGAGTCACGACAATGTAACCACTTAGTTCATGGGACCACAATCCGAGGGTACTAAGCACCCAACCACTTAGTTTACGGGACTTGAGCCCGAGGGTACTAAGCACCCATCAACCTCGTTTACGGGGATTAACCCGAAGGCACGTAGGGACCTACTCTGGCACGTTTCTGGACTAACAGCAACGAGCAATGGAAGCCCAACTCAACACACCCCACTGTCACAGTATATCTATGGAAAACATTAAAAGCCCACAAAGCAGTTTTACATCACAAGTATAGAAGTGATCCAATCCATTCACATGGAGATCTACGAGCATGTAACAACATAGTTTCATAAAACTGAGACTCAATCCCAAGGGTCAGCTCCAAACCTCCAAAAGCATGTTTTTCACAAAAACACCTCATTTTCAAACCTCCTTTTGAAAACCATGGATATCAACATATTCAGATCATGTATAAAATCGAGAAAAGGCGTAAAATCCACTTTTATCCAAAAACCAAGGTTTAAACATGAAAAATCACATTTAATGTATTTTCTACCAGGTGAAAACACATATAATTGTATAAAACACTCTCATAACAACAGTAAGTCTAGAATCTTACCTCATAGATGTCCCACCATCAAGAATCAAACCTCAAAGAAGCTATAATCCACCAAATCCCATATGTGCGACTATGAAGGATCTTCCAACGAACACCCACGCTCTCCAACGATAGCTCGCTCAAGGAAACGGTAAAATTTCAACCCCCAACGGACATAGAAAGCTCCAAGGAGCTCCAAAAACAAAACCCTAGATCACCCTTTAGCTTTAGAGAGAGGGGAGGAAGGTGGAAAATTAGAATTCCATTCTAAAACACATAACTTATAGCTTTTGTCCGATACAGACCGCTCGATCCGTTAAAAGACCGCTCGAGCGGTCTCCGCGACTGCACTATTAGCCCAATTTCAAACGAGCATATCTCCCTTGTCCGAACTCCAAATAGGGTCATTCCTGTGCTTAAACTGAAGCCCCAGAAGTCTACTTTCCAAAGGTTCAAACCTCATACCAAAATTCATTTTGTACAATGAGTTATGACCAAAATAGTAAAGGTATTTCACTTTTCTTCACCTGCTTTTCACATATTTTTGTCCAGACATGTCTCAGAATCTCATATTCTTCCCTGAACATATCTTTCATGCTTACCCAAGCTCAAAACACTCACCCACAACATCACAAAGGTCATGTTTTAACTCTAACTTTTACTCCCATCAACACTTAATTCATTTAAAAAATGAAACAGGTTTGGGTCTTACAGAATTGCATAACATTATGCAAAAAGTTTGAAAAACTTCACAAATTCTTCAGAAAATATTCTATAATTGTAAAGACTGAGACTTTTGAGCTTATGCAGTAAATAGAGAATAAGGTACAATTCAAATTGAAAGTTCAAGCCAATTTCGTTGAAAAGGACCAACCTAACCAAAAGATTTTTGAACTCAAACATGAGATTGGGCTAGGCCAACATGGTGTCAATTTCTATTTTAAGAGCCCAAACACACAAAAATCAAAAGTTTGGTCGAAAGCCCAAAACATGAGCCCATGAGAGGTTTTCTCATCCC
>JAULJZ010008736.1:0-16604 GCA_032270985.1 Heliamphora pulchella | reverse complement strand
GGTCCAGGTCCGAAAGGTTGTTGAGGTCTGAGATGGAGGATCATCAAATAAGTGGGAATCGAGCTCCAGTCCCTGAAGCGACTTCCAAACACTCTTCTTCCATAATGCATAACTGTTAGCGCTATCAAGTCGCCGATCTACTAATCGTGTGGATGAGAAAAACACCTCTGTGGTACGCTGCCGACCAGCTTCAACATTAGATGCGGGGGTCACAGAATCCTCTGACATCCTTGTGCATCAATCAAGGAACCAAAAAATACCACACCGTCAAGTCTCGATCCACACGCGTAAGAGATAGAAAACCGAACCGAATCTAACCCTCATAGCATCCTTAATCTAGCATCATACTCACCATTTGTCTCAGGAGAAGTGGACAGATGCTATGAGGGAGAAGCAAATTGATCTGGAAGAGCCAACGAAGTCCGGCGACCCTCCGGCAAGGCTTGTTTGGTCGGCTTAAAGCCCTGGAGGCCTTACTGTACTCGGCTGAAGCAGATAGCCAGCCTGGAGGGACTGTCGAGGGTCGGTGTCAAAAGTTTTTGGACTTAATATGCCGACAGAGGTCGTCGAGGGTTCCTTGGTTGCCAACAGTGGCCGGCGATAGCTTCTGGGGTGCCGACAATGGTCGGCGAGGAGTCCTGGAGGTCCGACAAGGGTCGATGTGAGGCTTAGAGAGCTAGGCAAGGGTTGGCGACGGGTTTAGGTTTTCAGACGAGGGTCGGTGACGGGTTTAGAGAGCCAGGCGATGGTCGCTAATGGGTTTAGGGAGGCCGACGATGGTCGGCGGTGGGTTTAGGGTTCGGATGAGTTGGTGGCGGCTGGTTAGGGTTCAGATGGTCGGCGGCGCTGGTTTTGCAGGTGGCGGCTAGGGTTTTGGGAGGCTAGGATTAGGATTTTATGGCTTTGATACCATGTTAGAATAAAGGAGAAGAGTGTCTCTCACCAAAGGAGATTTACACACATATTTATTAAGGAAAAGCGGATTACAATAGCTAATGTGGGCATACCCACATAATACCGCGTACTATAATATGTATAAAAATATATTGACCCTTACTACTTAACATTTTGGGAGGCTAGGGTTAGGGTTTCATAGCTCTGATATCATGTTAGAATAAAATGGATTACAGAGAAGAGTATCTCACCAAAGGAGACTTATACCCAAATTTATTAAAAAAAAGAAGATTACAATAGCTACTGTGGGCATCCCTACATGATACCACGTACTATAATAAATATAAACATATTAACCCTTACTACTTAACACTGTAGCCCTCACTGTTTAACACATTCGAGCTACAGCTTCAGAAGATTTGAACTATTCTTCCTAGATAACCTGCATCCTTGCAGTTGTAAGAGGTAGAGCATCTAATGCAAGAGTTCAGGATTTTCTCTTAGACTATTTTTTTACCTTTTCATTTCTGTATGTTCTTCTTCATAGTAAGTTGACAAAGTTCCTATGAGTAAAACTTGGCCAGTCAAGTCTTAAGTCAACATGATCGAGATCTGAAATAATGCTTTGTTTAACAAATGCCATATATTTTTCAAATCTTCACATACCTTTCTATACAACTTATTGGTAGCGCAGTTGTTCCGAATTGTATGTAATAGGGCAAAGTATCTTCCTACAAAATGATCCACAAGAGGTTGATGGGTTCTATATCTCTGTTTGGTTTCCTGTGATTGTTTGAACCATATATGTATTGCTCATCCCAGGCAGATCTCATAATTTTGAAGATAGAATTGTTTGGCATCTGACATAAGAAGAATGTAACTGAGAATTTCTTGTCAAGTAAAGGTCAATAAGAAGAATAAGGAAAAGGGGCAGCTTGGTATATGAAGCTCCCGCGTATGCAGGATCCGGGGAGGGGGACGGACCACGATGAGTTTATAATATGCAGTCTTTCCTTGCATTCACAAGAGGCTGTTTTCACGCCTCGAACCTGTGATTTCCAGGTCACACGGCAACAATTTTACCGTTGCGCCAAGGCTCCCCTTCAATAAGAAGAATGTAATTGAGAATTACTTGTCAAATAAAGGTCTGTCATAGAAAGCCTACCATGTTACAATGTTTTCTTATGTATCCGAGGCTTGCTGGAATGTCAAGCAATTGAGTCAATAATACTAATGATTGTACTTGATTTAACGCTATAAGACACTGTGATAGTGAATGAGCTTGTATTTAATGCCAAAAATGTTGTAAATGCAATTACATAAAAATTATTTCTTTTTGGTGTTTTATGTCAGAGTTTTTTGGCTTTGTTTTAAGGTCTTCCATTAGCAGAAAAGATCTCTATTCCATGTTATTGTATTTTCACTGTATTTAAATTTTAAATGTTACAGCAAGAAGAATCTGATGTTGGTTTACCCGGAGGAAACGGTCAGCTACTTACGCTTGGGCTAGGACTATTGGCAACAGCACTGGCTGCTGGTTATGTTACAAGGCTAGCTAAGGTAATGCTTCTATAAGTATTCTTATCACATATATTGAGTTTGATTATGGTTTGAAAAGAAAGAATCTATTTCTGTATTTGTATTTTTACTGTATGCTATTTGATGTTTCAAATTATCCTCTTATGCTTGATTATATGCTTTAACACATCTTTCCAACTATTTAACTCCAAGTACACGTCGCAAGTGAAGGGCACAGGTTCAGCTCACCGAATGTAGTGTACATTAGTTTTTATTCATTTTCTTTTGGATTTGACTTTTTGATTTTTCTTTCCCTGTAGTCAATGAACCTTATACATAAACTAAACAAAATGACTTATGAGGAGAGTTCCAACAAGAACTCCTATCTAGGATAGTAGGATGTGATGGTGAAGTTTTTTAAAATAGAGTGGACATGGATGGGCCTTTTTTCTAAAATGATAGGCAACATATCTCCCTCGAGATAATTTATCAAAAAAACACTTATTTCCCTCATAATTATCTATGCGAATTTTCATTTTAAGCTTTGTTTGCGTATCTTTTTGGTTGGGGTATCGTGGGGGTGGGATTGGATTATTCCATAATAGTCCCGAACATACCCTTGTTTGGTGGGCAAATTCATGGGTGTTTAAAAAATCCACTTAACTAGTTTAATACACATTCATGGAAGAAACCCAATCTGAAGGGAATGGTGTATTTTTTAGTCCTGGGACTATGGCACATCTTCATCAAATACGGGACTATTTAAGGTTATTTATGTACATTACTGTATTTAATCTCACATGAATAATGTCAAATAAAACAATAGACCTTTTATCCATAGGATATCCTACTCTCAATTAAACATTGTTCAGTACATTGCAAATTACACTATTAATCCCACGATTCCCATCCATAATAGTCCACGTACTAACAATTTGGACACACTATTAATCACAAGAATTTAGTCCTTCAACCAAATATGACTAAGGCTATATGTTATGCATGATAAACTAATGAACATAAACGTCGCGTCATTTGATAGGATAGTGCAATTATTTGTATATTTAAGGTCTTGCTATCTTCTTGAAGTAGATGAAATCATTCAGTGCTTATGTTTTTCTTTTCCTAAAAAGTTAAAACCGTAAAGTGAAACGATCTTTACCTTTAGTTGGACATCATCAGACATTAAGGGATTCAAAACCCCACCTCCTAGTGAGTTCGTTGCAGTTAACATATCAAATGGTCTTTAAGGCAAGGAGCATCTGTTTGACCTTTTCATGCAATATTTTGTAGATTTATTTGGTGAACAATCCATTGACCCCCTCTGGTTTGGGCATTAACACTTCACCTCTGTGGCTTCTAAAAATACAAACCACACTCATTGGGTTTTGGACTAAAGTGCTACCACTCTAGTGTCCTGGCTAAAAGACAATAACACCGTTCCTTAAATACATATGTTGGCACAACTACCTATACACTTTGATGAAAAGAATCGAGGAGGAGAAAGAGGGAAATTTGGGGGAAACACTAGGTTTTCAAAACAATATTTTGATTGTGAAGAAAATAGCATAATCCAGACACTATTAGGCTAGTTTGGGCTTCATTCGTTTGAATGTACAAGAAAGAGTTATGATTTGAAATTGAAGGAAAATGTATGAATGCCAAGTGATTCACAAATCTGTTGTTGGATCTAGTCTTTTTATGCATCTGCATGTTAACTACATGCATTATTGCATGTTATAAGCTAGATGCTACATTTTATGAGTGTTCTCATATGAGGTGTCCACTTTTTTGTGCATTTCATTTACCTGCATTATTGCATGTACTATTGTTGTGATTGTTATTTTGTCACGTGTTTTGGTATTTTTTAGTTTTTTTTCCGTGATTTGTGGTGAAGGGGAGTCTTTTTTAGCATAGCGGCCCTTTGATGCTTTCTCAGCCTTGATTGGCGAATGGAAGTACCAAGTTGCGTCCGGTGGTATCATATTTAAGATCACGGCTGCATTTAGGGGTGATGTTTCCCTCTTTGGTGGTGGTGGTGATCTCACTTTCGAAAGAGAGTCTCAACCAGTTTCTTTGTGGCTTTCCTCGCACATCCACACTTTTCTAATATACCTTAACTCAAGTGCTTCCCCTCCTCTTATGTTGCTTGAACAAAGCATCACCATGTATTTAAAAATTGATTTATTATGAATTATTATTAAGGAGATTATAAATGAAAAAAAATAAAAAATGTAGCAGTGCGCTTGGAAGAGGGGTTACACTGGTGTTGTGGGTTTTACCTAGTCTTGAGTGTCAATATGGTTATGTAAGTAATAATGGGCATTGCTGTCTTTTGGTAGTCCAATTTTGGAGGAAAATGCTGTTTTTAATGCTTGAATTGCACAATAGGCTCTTATCCACTCTGTTGTGTTTATGGGATTTGTAATGGTAGAACTTTAGTCCAAAACGACATGAGAGTAGATTGCATATTTCGAAAATTAGGGAGGTGACGTGCACAATTGCCAATACCCAAACCACAAAGGGGCCAAATGATTGTTTCTATTTTATATTTATTTATGGTTTTGTATCAAGCAATTGTTATATTTATTTGAGGAACCATGTGTGTACGTGTATATCACATAAAACATTTGTGTCTATTTTATTTTTGTCCTAATGAAGCAAGCCATATAGCGGGGTTATGCCACATTATTGATATGATACAGAAAATTGTCTACTTGAAGAAAAACTAGATATCGATGGATATGAATCTTTCAGATGTAAAAGTTTCAAGAGCATGTTTAGAATACAACGGTGAAATTAGAATTTGAAATCCATTTATATTTTACCCAATCAAAAACTATTTTGATGATGGGAGCCAATAAGCAGAGGTTGTGCGTTTATACTATTTTCTTTTCTTTTGCTACTAAAATACTCACCTTATATTCTTTTGTTATTATTATTTTGTTATTGTTTTAAACATTATTTGAAATATGATTTTTCACGCAATTCTTCCACCTCCTGCTCCCCAACCAGGCACCGTTGACATGGGCTGTTTGTTTGTGTTTGCTCACTTTTGCCATTAAGAATACAATTGAGGATCTTATGGTGGCTTACTTGTTACTTTGTGACACAGGATGCTGTTAAAGATATCGAGTAGGTAGTAGCCGATGGCTTTGTCTGGACCGATAATACAAAACACCATTTAGGTTGTACAAGCAACAGGTGTGTTACTTTGTAAATTGAAATGCATCTATTAACTGAATAGACTCTAATAATGTTTTGAATTGTATAGCTACATAAATAAAAAGCGTAATTTCACTTGAATCTCTCTCAATGTGTGCTTACCTGTGCACATGCATACCTCTATCTGAAAATTGATAAATTGCATATTCCTTAACAAATCTCTTAAAAGTATTGCAATTGTAATTTTGAAAATGATAGAATGCCTGGAATTCTTTTAGATGAAGTTTGTCATGGTGTCATTGTAGTTCTTTGTAATTTCAATCGTGACAATTATATTTTAAATAGATTAAAAAATTTAAGTCTATGCTACTAGTAGGAGTTTACGTGTTTTAGTAAATATTAAATTAAATTAAAATTTTTTTTTTATGTTGCATGAGATATCAGAATCTTGCACTCAAAGATGTGGAGGTCCAACGTTTGGCCCCAAGTTTATTGGCTTGTGATGTGCGATAACAGCCATAAGAAGACACAGGGCATCTATGGGAAGAAATTTGGCCACACAATGGAATGTCGTGTCTTTTAAGTAAGAGATTGTTTTTTTTTTTTTATGGCATATCAGTGACAGATAAGAAATGATTTATATAAAATGTAACATGTGAACTCTCACTAGTAATTTGAGCTAAAACTTTTGGATTATGTTGTTAGGCTAGTCATTTAAGTTACTGATCATTAAGTTATTGGCCAGTATTTTAGTTGGGTGTTTATTAGCAAAATGTATCTAATTTGTCAAACTGAAAATTTTCATAAATATTATGAGAAGAAAATGGCCACGAGCTCCTCACGTGGCATCACCTCTTGTAGGGTGAACTTATCAGGAATATTGGGTTTAGGACATATAATCTCTGTTTTTGATTTTTATTTTTGGTAACTAAATGTGATGTAAAAGAAAATCAATTACATAATTACAAGGGGTATTTTCCAAGACTTACAAAGCACCACCCAGATATCTATTTTTATCTTCATTGACAACATAAGTAAACTATCAAAGTAAAAACACTTTTCCTACCAAAGTTCCCCAAACCATGGCTTTTTAGTAATGGAGAGGCATTTCGGCCAAGCAGGGGATGATTACAACCAAAACAATTCGGTGCCACATTTGCACCCCATTTTCTAATTTGATACAAGAGTATGTAACACTTAGCACTTACAAGGTACTCTATTTGTACAGTGGGCGCATGATCTTACCACAAACTAGGAATCTAAAAAACTGACAAGGCTTAGGACATGAATTAAAATAAACATACAAGTTCAAAAACATCTTTTCGTAACCATTGAAGGAAATGGCCCTGTTTGGGCAATGTTGCTTATTGGCTTATTTTTGTTTATTTTAGTTTAAGCAAAATATAATTTAATTTATTGGCTTATTTTTTTTCATTTTGTCTTTTAAAATTTTTTTTTTATATTTTGATCAAATATTTTTACTTTTTCGACTCGTCTCAATGATAATAGTTTAAAAAGTATAAAAAGTATAATAGTTTGACTAAATGATAAAAAAAAATTTATTAAAAACGAAAAATTTACAAAATCAAATAAGCTAATAAGCCAAATTCACCTATTGAGGGCCTATAAGTTTTTAAAAGATAACTCCATCCCATATATCAAAGTATGGATACTCTATTCTATATATTACAACACAGTTTGAAACCAAATTAACTTAGTTTTCAATATAAAAAAATCTTATAGTTACAGATCATGAAAAAAAATAACAAAATATCGTCTAAACTTTGAGCTCAAGCCCAAGGCATCGACAGTGGTGGACTAACTTTTTAGCGGAATCTGTTATCTGCAACCACAAAGATTATAAGAGAGTGCACTTATTATTATAATGAATAAAATAAAACCAAACACTGAGTTTAAGAGTACTAAAATATATTTGAAAGATAGTTCATAAAGTCTTAACAAAATATGAGAAAATACTGCATTCATCTTTACACGTTTGTCTCATAAGTCATAAATACCTTTATCCTTTTGAAAATGTATAAATAAGGCTTAATAACCACAATTTATATTCTTTAAAATGGTATAATTAAGGCTTACCAGTCACAACTTATTATATTCATTTCTTACATAAAATTTCATTCAACAGTAACCAAGTAATCATCTACCTCACGATCGAGAGTTCTGACAGTATCGCAACCTCAATTCTCAATACATGCATGCACGTGATGAAATGAGGGACACTTTTAAAACACCAGTGGTAGGTGCATTCCCCACAAGCATAGCTCACAATGCCTTGTAGGCAAACACACCCCGTTATAGGGTACCTCCCCATTAGGGGTACTACTACCCATATAAGGCAACTCCCCATTAGGGGTAACTAACACCCTAATGGGGCAACCATACACAGGCTGAATACTCGTAATAATTTGGCACTTTGAAATAAAAGTATATCATTAACATCATTCATCTTTCCTACATATGTTTTCTTCCAAAAATATTGATAGCACATTTGTATTATCAACGCATTTAAAAGTAAAAGTCTCATGTTATCATTCACCAAAATCTCATGGCTCAAAACATGGATAGAAACATTTTAGAAGATATCTTACACAATCATTGTTCAGGATAATATCTAAACACTCTCACCTGATTCGGGTGAGTCACAATCCATAGCCTCCGACGACAAAATTCCGGTGCCTAGTAAGCAACCAAAAATACATCATCAACGTAGGGCATCAATTCCTATTAGAAGAAAAGATTTGGATTTTTGAATGGATTCTACGGTTGATGGTCATAGCTCTACTTCTCTCAAAACTAAAAGGAACCTATCCCTTTATAACATATCACCAACCCTTGAGGTAAAAATCACTCATAGAACTTAGGGAACCAAGACCAAGGTTATAAACTCACTTTTTTTCACCATTTTACACATTTTTCAGATTCTAGGACAGTCAAGAGAAATTATGTTTAAAATAGTAGAACAATTCAGAACGTTATAATTTTTTGACAGTAGGTAGTTGGAGATGTCCTCTAAGTTTTGCATGAAGAACATGTTTCCATAATTCCATTATAAAAAAGTGTTTTGACCTCTGTAAGAAAATGTGTCGAATATGTTAGAGAGACAAATTCTGTATGTCTTCTTTTAAAAATAGTTTTGACCCATCAAATGATATTATAACTTTATCAAAATTTTTAGAAAACTAAAATAACATGTTAGGAACATTTTTTTATGAAGAATTGATTTCCAAAAGAAGTCTCTAAAATAGAGTTTTACCCCATTGACCAAATTGTGACAAAAAGTATACGAGTTTGAGATAAAATTATTTTATCAAAATTTATCCGGCCAAATCATCTCAAATAAATTATATATGAACGTTAACACCAATATCTAACTCTAGATTAAAAAATGAGGTCAATAAGATTTTTATGTAATTAATTAAAAATGTTTAAAGATAAACGTCACTGTTGGAAAAGTTTGGAGCAGAGCTAGTAAAGGCTTATCTTGGTCCTTTGATCATTTTTCATGTTAAGGGTCAAACTTTTAAGCTTAAATCGTTCATAGTACATCAAATACAAAATCTAGCAACCACATATAAGGGATGAAACATAACCCCTTCATCAACCAATCACAACATAAACACCATCTTTTGGCTCAACTAGGGAACCTAGCTAGGCTTATCTTTGGTTCATTCCAACCTTGTTTGCTTTGTATTCTTGTTTGAATTCTTAAAAGATTTAGGATGAGAAGTGAATTTTTAATGAATAAAAGAGATTAGAGGAGTTCTTTTCTTGTCTCTTTGGATTTGAAACTGGGAGAAGGACTTCGCTTTTACAAATTTTCTTTCTTTCCTTTCTTCTTCTTCTTTCCTCTCCCCCTCCCCTCTCTCTCTCTCTCTCTCTCTCTCTCTCTCTCTCTTTCTCTCCTTATGGAGCATGATATTTTAACAAGGGAAGAGAGAGAGGTGGTCTTCCTTTTTATAGAAAAATGTTTTGAGGTGAAATTACACATTTACCTTGATGAATCTTCTAATGGAAGCTTGGTTAACCTTACTTGGGTTTGGTTAACCTTTAGTTAGTTTAGATATGTACATATACATAAGTATATGTACTTGGTGCCTATCTTGTTTGGGTTGAGTATGAGTCAAAGAAGAAGTTTAGGGGGATGTTTAGAATGATTAAAATTAACTTTTGAGGTTAGCTTCCAAGGAAGGATTAATAAGGCAAAAAAGATAAATGTGGCACAATTCCCTAGGCATGGTTGGCTGCTTTTCCTTTTTTTTTTTTAAATAACAACAAATTGAATACTCTTTTGTTTTATTTTAAAAGAAGACAAAAATTCTTCTTGTGGGCTCACTTCTTGGGCTTTGGGCCTAACCTTTGGTTTTCTTGCTCTTGGTTAGGCACTGGACTTACTATTTAAGGTAGCCAAAAAATGATATTGGGCCTAGTTTTTTCCATGTTCTAGCTCAAGAAGACTAAACAACAAGGTTGGCGCTTTTCAAATAATTGGGTTCAAGGACTTCTTTCTCGAGCTTAAGAACTGATTCAATTCGAATTGCACCTTCTTCTCTATTGATCTTGAAAGTATGGGTCTTTACAATATACCCCCTAAAACAAATTTCGTTCTCGAAATTTACTTACTTGATTTAAAAAGGTGTGAATACTTCTTTCGCATATCCTCTTTCCGTTCTCAGGTGGGTTCTTCAATCGGATGACTACGCCATAACACTGTCAGCAATGAATTGACTTTCCTCCAAGGACTTGTTCTTTTCTATCCAATATTTGTGTTGGCTCATTCTCATACGTAAGGCTGGGCTTAAGGTTGATAGGTTTGTATGTACTTCTATAGCATTGAGATATGAAAAACTTCGTACATACCGATCTATGGAAAATATCATCTTAACGGGTAGATAATGAGTCGACTTCGTCAATTTATCCACAATCACTCAAATAGCATCACTTTCCTTAGGCAATCGAGGTAACCCATTTACAATTTGTGCATACGGTTCTCTACAGAAAACTGAACATGCCAACTACTTTTGCTTGAAGGAAAAAAGAAGGAGAGAGAGAGAGAGAGAGAGAGAGAGAGAGAGAGAGAGAGAAAGAGAGAGATCGAGATCCAAGGGAGGGAGAGATACTGACCAAAGATGAAAGCATAATAATTAAGTGACATAAGCTGCTTGTTGGCCATGCTGATTTTGACTGAACTTATTGCATTCATTGCCAACGCACCTGTGAGATCCTGACCTGTTTTTTTTTTGGTATTTTTCGACGCGTGTTTGTTGTTTTCGTTATAGCATGTTTGTATGCGTTCTTATGCATGTTCGGGTTTATATATGCATGTAGGGTTGGTTCCTAGGGCCGTTAAGCGTTGCGGTGCGAATTTTAAAAAAAAAATTTGCGTGCTTATAAATATCTGTCTTTAGATATTTTCAAAAGATATTTTATCTCTTTACCTTTTTGAAACCTAGAACACTCTGCCTTCTCTCTAACTTTTCGGGGGCCCGGGGCTTGGTTTTCGACGATCAGATAGCGGATCCTTAGTATCCTCGTGGTGGGCTACGCATTCATCCGAACAAAATTTCATTCTGACGAAATTTGATTTTGCACGTGGATTGAGGCGTCAAGTTTTTAACTCAACGAGATAGGATCCTAGACTCTCATTTCTTATAAGGTTACTACGCGTAATCGTGTGTGTTTTTACCATTTAAATATACGTAAAAAAATCAATTTCTATTTTGATAAATCGGGTTTTGGTTTAAAAGGCGTTTTGCGTTGTTTTCGGTTGGGTGAATCGGGTTTTGAAACGTTTCTTTTGGTGGTTCTGGATGGGGGTGCCCAATCGACTGATGTCCTGTGTGGGGTGTTTTGTTGTTTTGGTGGTTGTGTTGTGGCTTTTCAGTCGATTGAATTATGGGGTTCAATCGACTGGCTCTCATCTAATGGCCTTTTGGTCGATTGAATTATAGGGTTCTATTGACTAAACTCATGAAGAGGGGTGTTGGTCGTTCCTTGCTTTGGTTAGTTGTGGTAGGGCCGTGGTGGTTCGTGTCGTTGTCATCCTCGGGGGTGACGTGAGTTCGTTTACCGTGGTGTTTGTGTATAGTTGGGTGCGGGCCGTGTTTGGGCCCGTGGTTCTTTTTCTGAAAAGGGGATTTTGAAAAATGATGAGATTTTGGTGAAACCCGTTTTGTGGGAGGTTTGGAGTTGCCCTTTGGGTAGGTCTTGTTTTGTAAGTTGTTGATCGTATCGGGTGTGTGGCATGTGATGTCGTGGCGGGTTATGTGGCGTCGTCATGTGAAACGTAGTGTTTATACGTGGCTTTGTGTATTTAAAACTCTAGTTTTATTCATGCATGTTGTAGGACAGATATGTGGACTTACGTGGTCTTAGTGCATTTAAAACTCTGGTTTTACTTATGTATAGATTAAGTGTGGGTTGCATGTGTTGTATATGTTAACTTTGGTTAACAAATCCATAATAAGGGGCGTACATTGGTCCTATGGTGAGAACTCGTGAAGGTGTTTTGAACATTAAAACTCTGGTTTTAAAGATGTATAATGAGGGGCGTATAGGGCCCTACGATGAAAATCCGTAAAGATATATAATGAGGGGCGTATATGGTTTTACGATGAAAACCTGTGAAGATGCATAAGGAAGGGCGTATATGGTCCTGCGGTAAAAATTCGTGAAGATACATGTGTTTCGTACGTTAACTCTGGTTAACGATCTGGTATATGTTAACACTGGTTAACAATGCATTGGTTGGGGCGTATATGGTCCTTCGGTGGAAATTCGAGAAGATGCATGTGTTGCGTTATGTGGATGGCATGTGTTGAGTATGAATCTTCACGTATTTAATATAACTGTTGTTGGGGCTTGGGAGTGCCGATGTTTATATCTGTGTTGCATGTGGGGCTCGTGGGAGTCAGGGCTCGTAGGAGTCTATCTTTGCTTTTGAAGTAATGTAGTACATATATCAAACTATTTTCGAGGTTCATATGTGCAGTAATATAAAATCGTTTTCCAAATGGTTTTCTCTTGAGACTTGTATGAGTTGTGATATAAAACCGTTTCTAAATCCATTTTCAAGGCTCGTGTGAATTGAAAATCGCACTTTGTTTTCCTAGCATGCTTAGCTTTTATTTCATGCTTGTCTAGTTGTTGTTGGGCTCTGGCTCACAGTGTGGAATTTGAAATAGTTTTTAGGTACCGGTTTCGAAGGTTGATTTGGGAGTGTCGAAGAGGTGAAAGATCTGTAGTTTTTTCTTTTGTTCTTTTTGGACCATGTATGTTTACATATTTGTTCTTGGTGTTGGAACCGTGTATTGTAAGCCATTTGGCAGTTATATTTAATGCATGTATGTTTAATCTGTGAGTAACATCGGGTTGAGTGTTTTATATAGTTGTTTATAGGTGTTTCACGTTACCCGGAGTTTGGGGCGTGACAGAATGGTATCAGAGCTTGGAGTTCGAATACCTAAGAGCCATGGGAAGTGGGTGCATCACTGTGTCAGGTTGATTGCATGGACTTAATTGCATGTGTTTAGATATTTTAATAACATGAACGTGTTAGCATGTTGGGTATGTGCGAATGTTATGTATATATGAGCATGGGGGTTGAATATTAGGATTGATTAGTCTTGTCTTTGGGTGTTTGGATTAACAAATTTGGAAGCCAGGTTAGAAACGCGTGTAGCTGACGTGTTTTTTGGTAAGAAATCTAAGTATGTTGTCCAAATTGACACGTCACTCTTGTCGGTTCTCCTCGGTATGTGGGATTATTTAGCATGAACCTATGTGACTACGTGTTAGCATACTTATGTGGTTAGTGTTTATGTTCATGCGATGTGCTGCATCTTATGTTCTGTGTTTCATTTATATAGACGTGATATCTGCGCAGAGAGGACAAGGCCGTGGTCGAGGCCGTGGCCGTGATTTTGGCCAAGAAAATGTGCCTATCCCTGATGCTGGGGATACAAATGCTCTTCAGAGACCGATGGACGCGACTGAGTTACTACGTGTGCTGGTAGGCTCCATCCAGCAGCGGGTTGAGATTGCTAGGGGGAGAGAGAGAGAGAACCCGAGTTGATGGCAACGGTGGTGATGCGAGAGTTCAGGCGTATGGATCCTCCTACCTTTGCTAGGGATCCTAATCCGACAGTAGCGACAGAGTGGTTGGTGCTGGTGACTCGGATTCTTGATACACTACAGATAGTGGAGGATGATTTGCGGGTTCCTTTTGCTACTTTCCAGTTGAGAGGGGATGCTCACGAGTGATGGAAATACGCTCGGAATACTGTGGAGGGCACGTGGGCAGCCTTCACAGGGGTTTTTCTGAAGAAGTAGTTTCCAGCTTCCTCAAGAGACTTGTACTGGGAGGAGTTCTATGCTCTCGCTCAGGGGGCGATGGGTATTATGCTGTATGAGGCTAGGTTTACTAGCCTGTCTCATTTTGCACCGGAATTGGTGGCAACATATGAGCTGCGGTCGAGGAGGTTTGAGTGGGGAATGAGGCTGGCAATCAGGGAGTGCGTGGTAGGGATGTCGCTACGTGTTTTTACAGAGCTGGTGGAGGCTGCAGCGAGGATTGAGAACACTTTGACTGAGACTCGGGGTTCCAGGAAGATATGGGCACATCAGAGTGGAGCAGAGGCGTAGACAAGTGGGCGTTCTAGCAAGAGGCAGAAGTCCTCTGGCTTTAGTTTTCACCCATTTAGATTACCACAGTAGTTTTCTGTACAAGCACCATCGGTGGCTTTGTCTTGCTTCGTCTGTACAAGCACCAGATTGCCCACAGCCGAGGTAGTACCGGGATCCACAATTGTGGCAGTTCCAGGGTCCCGCACTAGTTCAGTCACAGGGGAGGGGGCCGCCAATTTGTTTTGGATGTGGCTAGACTGGACATATTCATAGGAACCATCCCCAGAGAGAGAGAGTGCGCTGAGCACGGTATGCACACCAAAGGGTTCATTTGTGCTGGATCGACAGCAGCATCCCGCAGTTCAGACTTCTTGGGTTGCAGATGGGGGTACTTTAGTTCAGTCGGTACGGCAGCTGACAGTGCTGGGCTATGGAGGACAGACCAAGATGATGCGGGCCGAGCGTATGCCCTCATTGCTCCTAGTTCTTCCTGGGCGTCGGTTGTGCCTGATGAGGCAGCTATTCTTATAGTTAGCAGAGGTACTTTTTGAGTATGCAGACTTTGGGCCAGTGTTCTTATCAACACGGGAGCTTTGTGTTTCTACATTTCATTTGTTTGGGGAGTTGGTGATGGACTTCGTGGATGGTGTGCTGTGTTGAGACAGCGGTTGGTGAGGATGTGAGGTTGGGACGAGTTGTAGATCCCGTGTTTTTGAGCTAGTTAGCCATTATTGGCCTTATTTGACTTTATTTTAGGAATGGTTTGGCTGACCATCTCTCATGTCTGTGTCAATTGCAATTGACGGGGTGTTTTCTTTCGACCTTGGCTTGAATTTTGGGGATGAAATTCTTTTAAGGGGGGTAGAGTTGTGAGATTCTGACCCGTTTTTTTCAGGTATTTTTCGACGCGTATTTTTCTTTTTCATTACAGCATGTTTGTATGCATTTTTATGCATGTTCGGGTTTAGATATGCATGTGGGGTTGATTCTCGGGGCCGTTAGGCATTGTGGTACGAATTTAAAAAAAAACTTTTGTGAGCCTATAAATATCTGTCTTTAGATATTTTCAAAAGATATTTTATATCTCTGCCTTTTTGAAACCTAGAACGCTCTGCATTCTCTCTAACTTCTCGGGGGGCCCGGGACTTAGTTTTTGACGATCAGATAGGGGATCCTTAGCATCCTCGTGGTGGGCTATGCATTCATCTGGACAGAATTTTATTTCGACGAAGTTCGATTTTGCACGTGGATCGAGGCATCGAGTTTTTTACTCAACGAGGTAAGATCTTAGACTCTCATGTCTTATAAGGGTGCTACGAGTAATCGTGTGTATTTTTACTGTTTAAATATACGTGAAAAATCGATTTCTTTTTTGATAAACTGAGTTTTGGTTTAAAAGGCATTTTTGTGTTGTTTTCGGTTGGGTGAATCGGGTTTTGAAACGTTCCTTTCGGTGGTTCTTGATGGTTTTGGGCTAGAGTTTGTCCGAGGGTGTTGAAAGGGAATTTGAAGGCTTCGATTTGGGGTTGAGATGGTGGTTCCTGTAGCTCGAAGTCGGTTTTCGCCGTAGGTTAGTCGACTGACCTGGGTGGTTCAGTCAATTGGGTCGACAGTGTGTTGATCTAGTAAACTGAGTTTGGGGGTTCAGTCGACTAGGTTCGTTCTGTGTTGGCTTTTCGGTTTCAAGTAGCCTTTTTAGTCGACTGGATGGGGGTGCCCAGTCTACTGATGTCCTGTGTGGGGCGTTTTGTTGTTTTAGTGGTTGTGTTGTGGCTTTTCAGTCGATTGAATTACAGTCGATTGAATTATGGGGTTCAATCGACTGGCTCTTCTTTAGTGGCCTTTTGGTCGATTGAATTATGGGGTTCTGTTGACTAGGCTCATGAAGAGTGGTGTTGGTCGTTCCATGTTTTAGTTGGTTGTGGTGGGGCCGTGGTGGTTCGTGTCGTTGTCATCCTCGCGAGTGACGTTGTTAGGGTTGGTATACTGAAAACCATATTTTTAGTATTTAATTTTAATTTTAATAAAATTAGTTTCCCATTTTATGAGAATCTTTATGAACAATGTATGTATATCATTTATTTGTTATGCATGGATATCCAATATTCTGTATAGTATTTAATCTGGTGTGTAGAGTACGGCTTACGCACAGAAAACCAGATTTTAGATTCTTGAAAAATATAAATTTTATGTTCACAGTTTAGATGGAAATAGACATACCATCGGTACGACTGTGGCACAGAATTTTAGTAGACCTGTCTTGGTTACGGGGAACAGATAATAACGTCGTCTATTGTTCCGACTCTCTATGTCAGTACACTTTGTGTGTATTGAACGGGACATTTGGTGTAATTAATTTAGTACTGACTACTGACTATATAAAT
>JAULJZ010008725.1:0-16605 GCA_032270985.1 Heliamphora pulchella | reverse complement strand
GAGTTAACACTTTCATTTTGGAATTAAGAATTATTATCCAATTAAAGACGATTATTTATAGAAAATAAATTATGAAATCATCAAAATCAATTAAAGAAGCCCTTGGGCTAACAGTTTTGTTGTATGGTTGTTCATGTCATTTTTGCTATTAGTTCATGTAATGTTTGTACCATATTTAGTACTTGAAGGAACATGTTTAGTGAGCCATGAGGTTCTAATTTTGATGTTTGTGTGGTTGTATGACAATGAGAGAGACCATGGGTTGGTTGTTATTTTTCGGGTTTGCATGTTGTATTTATCACCTGGTTGGTCTCAATGTTGTAACAAATGATTTTGGTGAATTTTATGTTTATTATCAAACCACGTATCTCGAGGAGAGTTTTGAACCTTGTTTCAACATGTTTTAGATTGCCTAGTTGTTGCCTTGAAGGGTTTCAAAAATGTTGAAAAATGGTTATGTGTTAAGAGGTAAAATTGAGTTTTGAAAATTTTAGTCCAGAACCAGACTGCTCGATGGACCGCTCGAGCGGTCTATTGAGTGGTAAAAACATACTCTCGGTTGTTTTGTTTTTAGGCGGTGGAAAACTTGGTGCAAGGGGACCGCTCAAGCGGTCTTTTGACCGATCGAGTGGTTTGGGCAACTTTTTAAAAAAATTTCTTTATTTGTTTTAAAAATTGGCTCTTGGGGACCGTGACCATGTGTTTTTGGGTTCTTCTTTTACTCAAAATAAACCCTCGAAAGTGCATTTCTCAAAAGTTTCAAATCCGTTTTAAATGTATGTTCTTAATCCGTTTGGGTTCGGGTGGTTTTGATGGATCTCGGTATCTAAAATGGGTTTTTCAATGGTGGTTGGCGTGACCCGAGTTTTAGAGCATGACACATAATCCATATAATGGGAGTTGTCTTTCTTTGTTTGGTGGTTGAGGCCATGTAATGTATTTGCGATATCTTTCTTGTTTGACTGTTGGGGCCATGTACACCTTGAGTCGTGCCACGTCCTGAACCTTGTACCCAGAATATAGTGTAGAAGAGAGCGTAGGCAGATTGTGTTGGATTGTCTCACATCGCTTAGTTTGAGCCCCTTCTATGTGGTTTATAAGGCTCAGTTTTTCTTTTCCTTAACATCTGGGTTTTAAGGAGTCGTGTGAGCTGGGCTTTTCTACTTGGTATTAGAGTTGGGTTGCACGCTTTTCAACGTGTTGAGTACCTGGTTGCTATGGTCTAGGGGGTGTGTTGGATTATCCCACATCGCCAAGCGTGCCGAGTATCTGTGCAGTTTATAAGGCTCAATTTCCCATTTTCTTAACACCTGAGTTTTAAGGAGTTGTGTGGGCTGAGCTTTTCAACTGATGGGAGCATAGTGTATGAAACCGTAATGGCACCACATCTCAATATTTCCTATTGATCGGTGCATCGAGTCTAGGACTTTGGATTTGACATCGTGCAATACCTTGACACTTTACGTGGATAGTTGGAACATTATCCTAACCCCACGCTTTTATGACCTGAATGAAATAACTAGGCATATCATTCGGTGATGCGGTCATTATTTCACGAGAAAGGCTGGGATGACCTCGATGCTCACTTCTGTAAGTTTTATCTTATGGTCCTTTGCCAAGGGATTATTGTCGGTCCATGTTTTGGTAGGAATGGTCACATGCATGATTCATTCTTATTTATATTATTGTCATCTTTTGTTGAGCCCAATGTGAAGTTTTTGTGCAAGTTGATACTTGTGTTAGAAATGCAAGGTTTGAGAGTTTTTTTCTAAGCTTCGTAGCGTATGGCATTTCATGCCAGGAGTTGAGGAAGAAGGAAACATCGGAAAGTATAATCCAAAAGAGTACGTAGAGCCGTAGAAGAGTAGAGGAAACAAGACGGATCGGAGCATGTCTATCTTTTTTGTAATTCCTTATTTGACTCTTAGTACTCAAGTTTTGAAGACATGTAATTATCTAAGCTCAAGAACTTCAAACACTTTCAGATATTTGGGATGTAATGATTTAAAGTCTTAAATTGGAATGGGAATGGGAATGTACAAGTATTATTTCTTTAAGTAAATTTTTACTCATTATTATTGTATCATTGATGTCTTGGGATTTGAAGTGTCAGAGACAGTTGGAAAATAACTTTTTTCTGACTTTCTTTTAAGCCTCAGCCTTTGAGACTTATGAGATTTTGACGCACTCAAAAAACCACATTCAATTTTCAACCTTCCAAGCTCCTAACATAAATGGAGAATTGCTTCCTTTAAATTGCCATCAAATCTTAATGTTTTTAGACCATCCCAAGTGCCTACCATGTCTTAAGGGCATAACATTTTGAATTAGAATCAATTAAGTATGTGGTTGTCTCTTGTGTAACAACTAATTTTTCTTTATTTAAGCAAACTATTTGATCATCTTGTTGGTGTCGCTTTAGTTACATTCCTAAACGCATCTATGGCCAAAAAGAGATGGTTCATTAAGCAGCATCACCATTTTTATTTATTTATTGAATTTGAGAAGAATATTTCCCTATTGTACCATACAAATTCGTGGATCATATGTAGTCCTTGATCTTAATGCATGTTCACAATTGATGTCTATTCTGTTTGATATCTTTAGATATACAATTTCTTTAAATTGTAACACAACATAGAAAGCTTTTCAAAAGGGTCATTACAAGCAAAAAACCTCTTCAAAATGGCTCGTTCGCCTTAGAGGCACTTTCAAAATTTTTTTTAAAAAGTGGTTCACTCACCTTAGAGGCACTCTCGGGAATTTTTTCTTCAAAAATAGCTTGCTCGCCTTAAAGGCTCTCTCTAAAAGGAAAAAAACTCAAAGTTTGCCCATTAGCATTAAAGGCACTCTCTTAGAAGTTGCTTATCAGTGTCAAAGGCACTCTCTAAGAATTGCTTGTCAGCATCGAAGGCAACATTAAATTGCTCGCAAGCATTAAAGTCATTATCAAAAGTTGCTCGCCCTCGTTAAAGGCATTAACTCAAAAGTTGCTTGACAACATTAAAAGAATATCATCAGAAGTTGATTGTTAGCATTAAAGGCACTATTATTGTTGGCCAGCATGAAAGGTCTTATCATTAAAAGTCACTTTCCAACATTAAAGATACTATCATCAGAAACTTGCTTGCCAACATTAGGGACAAGATCTCAAAAATTACTCGCCACCATTAAAAAGCATCATCTCTGAAGTTGCTCACCAACATTAAAGGCACTATCATGGGAAGTTGTTTGCCACCATTAAAGGCCTTACTACAAAAGTTGTTCGCCACCATCAAAGGCATTACCTCAAAAGTTGATCGCTAACATTAAATGCACAATTTCAAAAATTGCTTAATTACCAACATTAAATGCATTATCTTAAAAATTGATTTTCAGCATCAAAGACATCATCTCAGAAGTTGCTCGTTAAGTATTAAAGGCACTCTCTCAAAGTTACTTGCCTACATTAAAGGCAATCATTTCAAGATTTGCTCGCATACATTAAAGGTGATTTTTTTAAAAATTTGGTTCACACTCGCCCGCATTAAAGGCTATATGTTTAAATTTGGTTCACCTTACTTCAAAAGCTTTGCCATTAGAATTTTTAAAAAAATGGTATTTCAAAATGATTTCTCTTAAATTTATATATAAAAAATTGAACTGTCCCATGAACTACGTTGGTCTGATCAATCCTAAGCCAAAAAGTGCGTAGGCAACCCAAAATACTTGGGTGCGATCAAGATCCTTCCTTGATTTCAATTGATTTTTTTTATATTTAAATGTATGTGCATTATTTCCTTTCTAGAATGCTCTGTCTTTAGCTTTGACATTCACTTATACACACGCATTGCTATATGAGCTCTGTTAAAGAGAGATATCTATAGACACACCCTATTTTGACCATCCATAATGCAAAAACTTGATCGGCGATTAGTCTTGTCTAGTGTTGAAATTTGATTTAAAGAGTAAGTATAGTATTTGACAAGAATGAATTGACACGTAAGTCGCCTGAAAGTCCCGTTTACCCAAACACCTCCTTTGTTTTCAAACTTTTTTCGTTGACCTCTTTTCGACACTATTTTTACACATATTGGCCCTTGTTTTGAGCCGTTCAAATCTTCAAGTGTGTTATTGGTACTTGAAAGATTTTGTTTCCAAGACCGGATGAGCCTATTTTGCTTCTGGCCTTTTGGGATACCCAAAAACACCAGAAAAAAACTACAAAAAATTGTCCTAGGAAGCCCGAATGGCCAAACTGGCCATATGGCATTGCCTATATGGATGAGCTAGCCATACAAGCCATAGACACCCATCGTTATTCGTTTTTCATTTTTTCGAATTTTAGGGCACATTTTGGTTTATCCCACATTGATTTTTGACCACATTACTCCATTTTTCTAAGCCTATATAAAGGCCCCTCCATAACCTTTACAAGTCATTTATAATCGGTCTGATTCAAAATCTTAAGCTACCTTGGAGAATTTAAACGATTCTCAATAGTGAGACTTCGAATCTTCATTTGAGTTTACATAGTTATCACTTAAAACTTCTAATTCATTTTTTAGTCTTCTTTTGGGCGCTTGAGTATCAAAGAGTTCGAAAGGAGGAGTCATTTGAGTCGTGTTCGAGTTCATGGTCCTAAGGGTATGCTGAATGGCTAATGCGGTCTATGGGTCATCGTAACCTTTTTTTTAGATTTTTTTTACTTTAATTGTTTTTATTTGTTTTTAATATTTTGAGTATATTTTAGGATAGTGTTTCAATATTTTACAAATTTTTTATTTTTTGACGCATGACCATAGACATGCATATTTAGGTTTTGAAGCTTGAAAATCTATTTTTATGTAAAATATTAATTTTTTTTCTTTATAGATGAAGTTTGCATGCTAATTTTAAGTGAACCTATCCCTTTGAACTACAAGTCGGTCATCCCAAATAGTGTGGTAGACAATAATAGAATCCTTAGAATAATAGTTGGTCATCCCAAATAGTGCTAGGGATGAATGATTGTCAATCTCAAGAGTTTTGTTTATTTGGTTAGTGTTTTATTTCTACTTTTCCATGCTTAGGATGGTGGCATGGCAATGATCCCTCTATGATTGCTATTCAAAATGACAATTTTAAAAAACACAGGTTTACCTAGTCATTTCTGCACATTATTCATGTATTAGTTATATATATAGACTTAAATATGTGAACCAACGGTGATTAGTAAAGGCTAATCATGTGATTATACTAAGTGGATGCCTCATACCATTTCACTCGGTACATTAACCCGCGAAAATATTCTCTATTGATGGAAGGAGTAAGCTTATTCCACATATTCATTGCATAGGTTATTGGACCTTAAAATCAAGTGGCAACTCCAATTCTTTGGATCTTTATTTGAGGTGAAATAGCCATCTCATTGTTTCATGTAGGTATCTCAGATCGAGATACCTATAGTGTGCTAAATTAAGTATCATAGTGCTTTTCCAATCGACTCCATTGGCTTGGATAGCACTAATGTTTGCTCTTGCATTTGGCATTTGCAAGTTTCAGAACCAGTTCGTGGCGTCAAGGTTTTGTTTGGGTCTAAGCAATATTTTAGGTATTTACACTAGGAATTAATGTTTTTATTTGACCATTTATTTTTTTAACCTTTTGACTATTTTTTATTTTTGCCAAACGAGTAAAGTTGACATTTTGGCCAAAACAGTTAAAAAGTCTAGTTACTAATAAATGCCCTAGTAACATATAATGAAAACATAATAAATCCAAATTAAAATGCAAGAATGGTGGAGAGAAAAGAAAAATATTGCAGATAGCAATGAGAGTTGCAAATAATGCATTGATAAGAGAGAGAAAACACAAATGGGGTGATAGATCAACAACTTATAAAGGTGTACACATGATACTCTCTTATGATATTTAGTGTCGTAAAAAATAAATAGAACATTGTCAAACTCTACCAATATAAACTAAAGTTATTTAGTAAATTAGTTCTATTTAAGAAAGTTGTAGAGTATTACTCTATTGTAATTTGTTTAATGGATATTGTCTCAATATTTTTTGAAAACAATAGACTTTAAGTATTTCTCGTTTGGCAATTGGCTTTAAGCCGAGTTTTTGCCTTCTTATTTAAAGCCAAAAGAGCCAAAAAGCATCGTTTGGACACCTAAAAGTTTTTAGACTTTTAGCCTTTTTGATTATTTTCATAAAAGTAGTTTTATATATTTTTAAAAATATCATAACTTTTAAGATAAATTATATTTACCTCCCTTAAAATTAGTTGAAAATACAACGACCTCTCTTGAGGTTTCTAAAATGACATTGGCCTCTCATGTCAGACTTGTTAAGTAAACGGAGTTAACTGAAAATGAAATTTACCATTTTACCCTTATAATTAATTAAAAAATTTAACTAAACAGAATATCAAAATATCTTTTCAAGATCAATATATCCCCAAGCAAGAGGAAGGGAGAAGAGAAAATGGGATGTGGATGGTGAGGAGGGCGAGACACAAAGAAGAGAGAAAAGGGAAAGGGGAAAAGGGGAAGGGGATAATATCCCTAACCCATGTGGGAATGAAGGAGATAGAGAGAAGAGTGACGAACTCCACCAGATTGAGATTTTCCACCATCAAAAGCTAGGGTCAAACCCAAAGAAGGAGACGTTGATGACTATGCCAAACAAGGAGGGCATCGACGACGATGGCAATGTGGACGACATGGATGGCGATGACAGTGGTAAGGGCGTTAGTGTGACGCCCCGATTTTTGAAGATATCTTAAAAGAATATTTTCCCTTAATTATTTGCAAGAAAATAGCTCGTAAGTTTTTTTAAAAGAAAACTACACAGATTCAAAGAGTAAGTCAAAAGAGAGAGACTTTGATAATAAAAAAAGGCTTTCCAATATTATAAAAGAACTTTTCAAGTTTGAAAGTTAAACTTTGCATTTCCAGATTAATTATAAAACTCCTGCTCAATCTCTACTGCGTCTTCTTCTGTGTTGGACAGGATCCAGGGCTCCTCCACTCCATTCGGTGTGACTTTCTCATTGAATACTCCATCACCTGCCATTAAATGCCGTGAGTTGCAAGACTTATAAGGAACAACTACAACCCTACTAACCTACCCATAACACGCATGTTCACAACAACATACATATAGGAAGATAAGCAGATATGTTCACAAACTAGTGCATAAAGGTTTCAATATAAATTCACAAGTGTTCTTTGCTAAAGTTTTCTAAGATTAAATGTCGTTCAAGAGAGTAGTTTCTCCCTGAGTCTCGCCAGAGAACCCATCCCAAGATATTGCCACGTTTTCTCAACGGGCACTCACCTCCATGGTACCATTACGTTCGCATCTACTATGGCCGCCGCCTCTGACGCTCTCGAACCATACTTCTTGTATGTGGATAACTGCGTGCGTGATTTATTGTAGATCTTGTTCCTTACCATACTAAGTGTATACGAATTGTAACTCCTGCGGATTTTGGACATAGCTCGGCTTGAGACATAGTATGGCTTAAGACATGAATGGACCCTTCCTCAATATGACTCCTCCACACAAAACTCAACCCATGGCAGAAACCCACTTTACTTTTCAAAAGATGTCGTTCGTTCGAAGGTCATAGTTTGTTCTCTATACGTGTTCTTAGTCAATTAAACATATTCTCTTAACACATGGTATCTAACAACTCTTAAATATGATTCACATACTATAAAAACAACAACAAATTTCATGCATGGCAAATTGTAGGCATAACACAACAAATCAATCACTTAGGCACCACCATTCATTATAACTAACAAATTTCATTTTTTAAGGGTCTGACCGTAAAATACTTTTAAAATACTAAAAGTTAATAATGTTCTACGAAATTTGACGAGGTGATAGATATACATATTAGGAACATTTTTCATGAAAAAAGCTAAGTTGTGGGGTGCTCCTAAGCAAGGGTAAAAATTCGTTGAATAGATTAATAGGTCCAAAAATGACGCCGATTGATAAAAATAACTTTTAGAAAAAATCGTTCGGTCAAATCACTCCAATTAATTTTTAAATGAAAAATAACTCAAAAGTCTAGCTCTAGACATAATGTTTGGCCTAAGCGAATGTTTTTGGAATTTTCTAAGATTCGGAAAGTGGGCTATTTTTCTACAACTTTGGTGTAAAAGCGTAAAAAATTTATTTGGGGCACTTAGACACCTTTCTAGGTTCTACCAAAAATCACACGTGCCAAAACTAACTTTAAAAAGCTCCAGTAAAAATAGGTTTGAAAAAAGACACTGTTTGATTTCTTTGAAAATTCGAGTAAAAGTGATTTTTTCTTAATTGTTCTTCGATAAATGTGTTTCTATTCTTATTTAACTTAGATTGCATGTCCATACATGCAATAATCACTCAAAAACCATAGAACTACAAAGGTCCTAACATGCTCATAACCTATTCATTTAAGTCGTGAAAGATAAAACAAACAACAAGACGTAACAACAAACAATTTTGCATAGTTATTTCTTATTCGATTCTTTTTAACCTTCTTATTTCTAATTTTAGTTTTACATTCTTAGATCATATTAAATACTGTAGAGCGGTGTTAGAAGAGAAGATTAAAGAGATTTGTAGGAGTTTCCTACGTTGAAAAGTCTTGATCAATGGAGATAGGACTTAGCTTTAGCTTCACAACTTCTACTTCATTCTTCTTCCTTTCATTCATTCTTTCTTTATTCTTCTCCTTCTTTCTTCTTTCTTCTTTCTTCTTTGGACTCTCTCTCTCTCTCTCTAAGCCTCTCTATTGGCTGAATATTATGAGGAGAAGGGGTGGAATGGGGTTCCTTTTATAGGCACTTGGGTGAGAGAGTTAACTGTCATTTTTTTATCAACAATGGACTTAAATAGTTCAATTGGCACAAATAGGTTTAATAGGGTTATAAGAGGTGACGATAGTCTTGAAAAAAACTTAGCTGTATAAAATTTTTGATGCTAAAAGATAGATTAAATAAGTAGAAAGATATTTAAAATATCTACGAAGATATTTTGGCTTAAAAGATGATTGATGGACAGGGTATTTATGAATCAGGATTTTGGCTCAAAAGATGATAGGTGAAAATTTAATATACATATTCTAGACGGAAAGATTATTTTTCTACAATAAGAGTCCCAAAAAAAAGTAGAATGTTTTCTTTGGCTCAAGAAAAATTTGGAAAGAACTTAAGCACAACTTTTTTCCTAATTTAAGGGATTTTTGTACCTTGGCAGAGTTCCCAAGGTGGCCAGCCATTAAAGGCTTATTTTCCCTTTTTTTTAAAAAAATATTTTTGTATTTAAAAATTAATGGGTCAATGGGCCCAAGGAATTAAATGATGGGTTTTTCTTGAAATTTGGGTTGGGCTTCATCCATGTGTTTTTTTTTAATTTTCCATTGGCCTAATCAAAAGAGTTGGGTTTTTATTTAAGTTGGGTCATAACCCTTTATGGGGCCTTTCACTTAGTTTATTGGTCCCATTAGAGTTTTGGTCCTCGTTGGAGTTCTAGTCTCTTATTATTATTGGACTTAGGGTTGAGTTTGCCCTTGATTGTTCTTAGGCCTTAAATGACATGTTGGGGCTCATCATTATTTAATTCTTGGGCTTATCCTAAGTTTGGGTCCAATCCTCTTTGGTCTCATAACGGTATGCTTCGAGCGTTGAGTTCCTGAATAAGGGTCCCAACGTTTGTGTGACGTTGAGATTAATTGTTAGGGTTTTTAATATTTTCTGTGAGCATCAAGAATTTACTATTAGGATTCTTAACTCGTGTTTAGAAAGATGGGTTCTCACAGATAGTGTTGGTGTCATTGTCAGTGGCATCACAATGGCGGTCCTCTGTCTCGTCTCACATTCTTTCAATCTCTTATCTTCTCCTCTCTTTGTCTCTCATCTCTCCCTTTCGGATTTAGTGGTTGGTTAGTGGTTTAGGTGGCATGCAGAGGCGGTTAGGTGTACAATAATGGTTCACAGCAGCATGTGGTGATGGCAGTGGTTTACAATGGCGTGCAAAGGCTGTTGGATGGTGGCTTGGCTTACAATGGTGGTGATGGGTTAAGGGAGATGAGAACAGTTTGAGGATGGAAAAATTATGCTAATTTTGTAATTGGTGAAAGCAATTGAAGGATGAATGGTTGTTAATTTGGAATTCTCTTTCTCTATAGGATTCTCATTCTTTGATTTTGCACAAACAATTTAATCTCTATTTTAAAGAGAACAACAAAAATCAAACCCCCAACTACTAATGTCAGAACGAAAATGCAAATTAAAATATTTAAAATGTAAAACTTAATCACAATTCGTTGAGCAATTTTTCAAAAAAAAAAAAAAAAAAAAAAAAAACTAATCTGTGTTTCCACAAATTTGAACTACCACTAAAAATGATTTTTGTAATTTTCTTAAAAGTTATTAATTTAATTTATTATTTTTATTATTTAATTAAGGATAGTATAGGACATATACAATATAAGTATGGGTAAAATATAAATTTTATGTGTAATAATAGCCAACATTAGTAATATTTGTTAACTTTTTGGATGGTCAAATGACAGAAGGGGATATTTGATATTACCGATATAATCAGATGGGAGGTCAGTGTTATTTTAGATATCTCAAGGAAGGTCCTTATATTTTTTTTTATAAAAAATTATATATTTAAAATTTACTCGTCAAAATCTATTAAATAAGATCCATATTGAATATAAAATTATGTAAAAATAAATTTTAGAAAATTATAACAAATTTTTTTCAACTTAAAACTCCTTTTGGCTTAAAATCACTTTAAGCCATACTTTTTGACTTATTACATTTTAGCTTAAAATCACTCATATGGTTTACCAAACAAACTTTTTGTTTATTTGGGTAAAGCAATTTTAAACAAAAAAACTAACTTAAAACCAGGTTGTTGATCGAGCATTTTATCTCCATTTTATTTTTTATCGAAATATGTTCTTCTCATTTTAGTAGAAGTTCAGATTACATTGATTGCAAGTATTACCAAACATGGCTTGACCATTTTTCTATTGCGATTCACTTGGTTTGTATTGTGTCCTAATTTGCATGGTAACAAGAATATCCGTGTAACTAATTGAAAGGAAAGAACAATAATGAGGTTTTATTTTTTTGATTGAGTATAAATTAGATTTTGGCCATCACACTTGATTTATTTATTTGATCCAAAGTTACATGCTTGAATTCATTAGTAAATGTTTTTGAAGGATCTGGGCTCTTGCTGTGAGTTATTCATAGTATGAGGTGATGTGAGCTCAAATATATTTTATTTGGGATTCTAAAATTTAATCAGAATCGTTTTTTATATTAAACTCATCAAGTAAGTAATTCTTATAAAAAATTCAGATCTATTGAATATTGTGAGCCATATGATTAAGATGTATTTGCTTGACTGTTTATACTCAAAATATTATAAGCCAATTACTTTTTTTTAAAAAAAACTTTGTTCACATAAAAAATGATGCTCGATTAACATAATGTTTTACACGAATTACCTACCTGACGAGTTTAACATAATGAACGATTCTAATTAAAATTTAAAATTATGAATAAAATAACTTTAGGCTCACAACTCCTCCTACTGTGAGCCTACTCACAGTAGGGACCCTTGGCAGGTTTTTAAACATTGTATGCATAGACGGATCCAATAGGGGTGGCCGCTTTCCTTATTTTTTTTAAAAAAAAATTCATTATTATAGTAATATTAGTTTAAAATATCTTTAAAATTATATAGATTCACCTTTCTAAAAATTTTCTAAAAAGTTCCTAAGAACTTATAAGAATAATTCACCTTCGCTAAATTTAAATTATATATCCATCCCTGCTTGTATGCGTGCCTTGGATTTGAAATGGTGATTTTCTTAGAATATGAGAGATTTACTAGTAATTTTTATTTTATATTATTTTGTTGTCGCGATTGTTGGGGCAAAAACCAAGATCCAAAGATTGTGTATATGATTTAAGTCAAAAAATATCTAGACGGTCAAATGCCGAAACAGACTGTAGATAAAAAAAATTTTGATATCAAACAATCAAGAATATAAACCCGGTATAATACCCAAAGTTATATTAAGATTATACTTTCAAAATCTGGTTAGATTGATTTCATTTACTGTAACAATCTTTAGTCAACAAATCGCTGGTCAATTCGCTAATCAAGCCTTCTGCTAGATTTTGAGTGTCAAGATCATTAGCTATGTTCTACGTGTTCTTCAAAATCCTTATTAACTAAACTAATCTAGGTTTTCAGAGTGGTGTAAGCCTTAGTCATGAAGTCAATTAACTAAATTATAAAACTAGGGTTTATAACTGCACTTTTATTGGCTACAATAAGGAGCTGCAGAGTAAATAAGACGTGTAATTGTGAGACCCTATTTCGTTTCAATTCTGAGTTATATATATGTTTGACGTGCGTTTTGGCATTTTTGCTTTAGCATGTTTATATGCGTTTTGATGCACGATTGAGTTTAAATATGCATGTGGGGTTGGTTCCCGGGATTGTTGGGAGTTGCAGTACGAATTTCAAAAATTCAAAAAAAAAAAATTGGAGGCCTATAAATATCTGGCGTTAGATATTTTCAAAATATATTTTCAAAACTTCTTGACTAAGTTTTCTCATTTTTCTCTCTATCTTCTCTCTAACTTCCCGGGGGCCCGATGCTTGATTTTTGGTGATCCAACTGCTGATCCTTGTTATTAGTATGGTGGTCTACGTATTCATCCGGATAGAATTTCATTCCGGCTAAACTCGATTTTGCACGTGGATTGAGACGTCGAGTTTTTGACTCGCCGAGGTAGGATCCTAGACTGTATGGTTGTTAAAGAGTGTTACGTGTAATCTTATGCATCTTTATCTTTTAAAAATGCATGAAAGGTGATTTATGTTAAATTGGATTTTTCATTTATGTCATGCCCCAAATTTCGGGTCACGCGAAAAGTCACACAACCACCAAAACTGGCTCAACACAAAAGGGGTTAAAAATCAGAAAGCCAAAACAAGGCTAAACCCGTTGTAAAACAGACTACCGAGGGTTTATTTGATTTAAAAGAGTAACCAAAAGACTACGATTGTGGCCCCTAAGCTAAGCCTTTAAAAACAAAAATACATGTTTTGGATAAGAAAATGTTTTCGTTTTAAAAGAAGCTTAGGCAGTTCCAAAATCTTTCTCGAAATACAAAAGTTTATATGAAGCAGAAACCATTTGAAAATTAGCTTTGTAACCGTTGAACCCAACAACGAAAAACGTAGTAACAAACTACGAAAAACAACAACCAACCCTAGGTTCTCTCGAAAGCATTAAAACATGCATACATCCATAAGAATTATATACGCAGTACAACATGTTATATCCAACATGAAACATATACATAAAGATATAAGCTACCTAACAAAAACAAGACAACATGGTCTTGTCATCACCACCTCCGGGCACCACCGGGTCAATCTACAGAACCACGTTTATCTGAAAAAGGTTTTACAACAAAAATCTCACAACTTGAGCCGAAATCCAATAGAAACAGATTATAAAGCTGTAAAGTAGGTTATGCAATCATAAGCATACAGGCTCAACCACAGGAGCCAAAAAAGTTTTTCAAATCCAAAATCACAAGTTTTTCATCAGGTTAACACGAGCCTCAAAACGATTTTTAGGGATGACAATTTTCTCCGACACGCCCCGACCTCGCCCAGTCCCCACCCCGTTTTGTAGGGTTTTCCCGCCCCCGATAACAAATGGGATGGGGACGATATTTGCTCTCCCCGTCCCGTTTTTCTCCGCCCGCCCCCGATTATATAAAATAAATATTTTTTAAAATATTAATATATGTATAAAATATATATTTTACAAATATAATAAGTCTAAAATATTAAAATATTACATTTATCTCTATTTTTTTATTTCTTATATGTTGTATATTTAGTTATATTAATTTATCAACTATTATTTTTATTTATTATATTATTTATAACTTTTATTAACATTATTCTTTTAAACCTTAAAAATTATACCTAAAATATTCTCGTACCCGCTCCGTTCTCCGCTACTTCCCCAATATTTTTTTCCGTCCCCGCCCCGATCAAATAGGGGATAGAGATAGGGGAACTAATCCCCGCCCGCCCCATTGTCATTCCTAACGGTTTTATTTCATAAAATTTCATATTTCAATCCTTAAAATCATGCATATCATCAATGCAGATATCATGCCACAGTTAAGGAAAAATAGTAATCAAAACCTGATTTTTCACCCGGATCATACAACCGGAAACAAAACGTTATTTTTTCACTCGGATCACACATCGAGGAAAGAGAAATGATATTTTCCACTCAAAACACAAACAGCCAAGGAAAATAAAACGATACAATTAGTAATAAAACTGTATTCTCCACTCGGGCCACACCGCCGAGGAGAAAAGATTAAATGATTCCTATGTACCGACTCCATCACAAAGGGACAGAGGTAGCTACTATAGACTCTTTTCCATTACCCAATTCCTAAATATCTTAGGACCGGTTAGGTAATGATAAGTTTTATACGGAATACCACAATGTAACCGCTGATTTTGCGGACTAAAATCGAAGGACAAAAGTACTGCCACCTTTTTTATGGGAATTACTCCGAAGGACAAAGGGACCTACTATGTGCTCGTTTTTGGACTTCCATCGAGGGCAACTCGTGCCAAATACCCGTTATCCCGGTACATCTAGAGAATCATTTCAAAAACTAACCCGTAGCTTAACTACGAAAATCTAAAAAAAAAACAGTTATATATCAATATGTATAAAAAGATATCCAACATCCATCAACATGGAGATCTACAAGCATGTAAGAACATACTTCAAAATATTTTAAAAGTTGAGACTCAACCCCGAGAGTTAGCTCTAAACCTAAAAAAAAACACGTTTTATAAAACTTCTTTTTTGAAAACCACGGATATCCACACATCCGAAACATGAAACGGCTAACATCCCTCTCCAAGATTTAGTCAAGGGACCTCATAAATCCACCGACTAAACACCACTCGAGGAAAGCCAATGTCAAAAATATCAAAATTCTCAAAACTGCCCAGATCGATCGATCGATTAAGAGATCGATTGATCGGTCCCAAACCAGCTTCAGTTTCTCGAAACAGAAATAGGTTTTTCAACACAAAAACATGTATAAATCCGAAATTAAAGCCTCCAAACACCCATTTTGATAACTATGAACATCTATAAGTTCATATCTTGTAAAAACCACTAAAAAGCGTAAAACATGCTTTTTATCCAAATAATATGGTTTAAATATGAAAATATAGCATGAAAATCATTTTCGCGCAATTTCAACTGGTGAAAACAACTATAATTACACGCAGCACCCTTTAACAATGATAGAGTCTAGAATCCTACCACAAAGAGTCACAAACTCAAAGCTTTACCAACTGTCAAAAACCCAAAGTCGTCGAAACACGATTCCATTCGGATGGATGTGAAGCCCACGGCGAATACATCAAGGATCCACCCTCCAATCACCAAGATCCGAGCCCGAGCACACCCAAAACCTAGAGATAAGGCTGAGCATGTAGTCTAGGGTTTTAGGAGAGGAAAAATGAAGCTTACAAACGAAGCTTTGCACAAGAACCAAGCAATTTCGCCACTTTTATAACAGTCTGTCTGAACAGACCGATCGATCGATCTTTTCACTGATCGATCGATTCTCCATTTCACTGCTCTATTGTCCCATTTTCAAACGATGATATCTCCCTCATCCGAACTCCAAATAGGGTCATTCTTGTGCTCAAACTGAATCTCCAGAAGTCTACTTTTCAATGGTTCAAACCTCATACCAAACCTCATTTTGTACAAAGAGTTATGACCAAATTAGTAAAGGTATGTCACTTTCCTTCACATGCTTTTCATATATTTTTGTCCGAACATCTCTTAGAACCTCATATTCTTCTCCGAACATATCTTTCACGCGTATCCAAGCTAAAACACTCACCCAAAATATCACCAAGGTCATGTTTAACTCTTACACCATCAACACTTAAATCATTTCCCAAAAATGAAATAGGTCAGGGTCTTACAGTTTAAAACCGTTTTTCATCGTTTTCGATGGATGGAGGTGTGTTTCGAGAGTTTTCTTCTGAGTTTTTGGTGTCGAGTTTGGATGTGCGGATGTCCGAGGGTGTTGGATGGATGTCTGGAGGTTTGATTTGAGGTTTGGAGGCCAAAATCGTAGCTCAAAAATATTTTCTAGGCAAGGTCAGTCAACTGGATCATGTTTTTGGGAGGTCAGTCGACTAACATGGTTCTGTTTTAGTTTTTCATGCTTTCCAGCGTGTTTTTAGTCAGCTGGGTATGGATGGTCAGTCGACTGGGGTCCTGTGTGGGCGTTTGGTGTTTGCTTTGGTGCTCTGGTGGTTCTTTTTGGAAAAATGATGGTTTGAAAAAAGAGTTTTTACGAAAACTTGAAATATATGTTTTTTTTTAGGTTTGGAGCTAACCCTTGGGGTTGAGCCTCAACTTTGAAAACGTTTCATGTAAGTGTGTTTTTACATGCGTGTAGATCTCCATAGTGATGGATTGGATCTCTTTTTATACATGTGTTGTATAACTATTTT
>JAULJZ010008704.1:0-16606 GCA_032270985.1 Heliamphora pulchella | reverse complement strand
ACATCTAGCATATATTCTTCGATTCCTTTTGCCTTTCTAAGGACCTTCTCCATCTGGTCGATTTTCTCAACTAATGCAGACTCTTTGGACTGAGTGGTATTTTCTTCCTCAACTATTACCTGTCGAGGGTTCCGTGGTGGTGGTGGAACGACTTGTGGTCCATCAGAGACTTGATTGTCATCCCAAAAGTTCTCGGCATTCTCATTCGTGTCATCTGGTTGCCCGTTCATAACAAGGATATGGGCCTGAATCACCCGGATCTGTGCCTGGCACTGCACTTGAGCTTGGGTCTGCTGTTCTACGGCTCATTGTATATCAGCGATTCCCCTCATTAGGGCTGTCAGATTCACCTCATTGTTTACCATCTCAACTGACTGTTTGGGTACCCTACGGAGTCTTCCTGTCACTGATCTTTTCCAGACACGTGCTGACTGTACTTTTCTCGGCTCAATGGTAAACTTACAGAGAACACCTAAACCCCAAAAGCAGAGTAACCAGCATCAGACTCTTCCCGAGCAAACATTCTGCAACAGGTAGCAAATATCTCAGATTCCCAAAATAGTGAATCATGAGCAGATAAATACGGAGACTGAAACAATGCCCCTGTTGGGCTCATGTCGGCAGCATAACAGGATAACCCAAAAACCAGAATAACGGTTAAGAAGATGAATCAACTAAATTCTAGAGGGAAAGTTCATCTAAAATTGGCAGCACTTCGGCAGGAAAATAGAGCTACGTTGACTAGACTGGTTCGATCTAAAGGAAAACGGGCAGTATAACGATAAGGAAATAACTCTCACGGGTATGACAAGGGTTTGAAAGAAATGAGCCTATGTCAAAGGGGGAGGGAACCAACGACCCGGGAAGAACCTAGAGGAGAGAGAAACTATCCTAGAGACTTTAAAACGAAGCACGGGCAAGACTCTGAGAAAAAAACTACGGCGTAAGAACCAAACATGGTGAAAGACAGTCCGGGTAAAGACCCGAAGGAAAAGCTAACCTGATCAAAGGATAAAGAAAAACCCAGGTTGAACCTGAAAAAGAAACTAGCCTAAACTCGGTCAAAACAAACCTTTAACAATATACAAATAAAACATACAATGAAGAAAAATACATTATACTACTAGGGTTAGCAATATCTAATGGGGGGTTCTAAGTTCACTATATGCAAAAGGCCAGTTTTGATCAATTAAAAATGGTACCTTCTGAATAGATCCGGGTATATACTTTCCATGCAGAACATAGTAGAACAGTACGCCCAAACTCTTTTACTGCACCAATGATAGCGTACAGTTAGCAAGGTTTACTCGTCTTCCCAACAATCCTCGAAACGGATGAACGTTCAGGGCATTTGGCCGACCAGGCAGGGGGGGTTTGAAGAACAACGTATATGCATGCCAAAATGCAAATGAGAAATTTCACTAAAAACCAACGATACTTTTGACTCTAGCCCTCTTATTTGGTTTGAAAACAAGTCCCCAACAGAGTCGCCAGAAAATACTGTGACGTTAGAATTTAGGGGTTTTGAAAAATAGTCAAAAATATGAGAATTCAAAGATATTTAAAAAATATTTTAACATCTTGAAAACTAACATTTGAAAACTTCTTTTTTATTAAAAATTGAGTCACTACTTAGTTTTTTGAGAAAAATTAAGAAAAACAAAAATGGCTACTGATCTTGAAAATGTTAACCAGAGAAAGAGGGTTCGGGGGCTAAGGTATGAATAGGAGAAGGTGTTAGGCACCCCGTTCACCCAACCATAATGTTGGCCTCTACTAATCATCATTGGTTCTTTAATAGAATTTCTCAAATGCATGCACATAAAGAAAATTGAGGTAAAGAAAGAACATCCAAAATCAAATATGAAAAATACGTAAGATATGAACATAGCACTCCAACAAATAAGGCAAGTAAAAAAAGAAAATCTTAAATCCTATGGCATGCAATTTCTAACTAAAAGATACAAGGAGCACACTTGCATATAATTTCATAAAAATGACCTAAACTATCATGGTTTGTATAAAATAACAAAATAAAGTTGATCATAAATTGTTGGTAAAATAAGCTAAACTATTTTAAACATGCATTTTAAAAAAAAATAACCAAAACATGAGGTAATATTAACATGATGAATTAGCAAAAGAAATGAGAAATGCAACAATAAAATATGCATAAAGAATGACTCCTAAAAGAAAGTTTATAAAAAGAAACTTATAAAAAGGGTTTTAGAAAATGTTATACTAAAAAAAATTCTAACTATTTACATTTTAAAGGAGATAAAAATAAAGAAAAAAAATAAAATTATACCTAAAAAAAAACCTACCTTAAAAGACTTTTTTATGATTTTTTTTGGGTTTAAGAAAAAAGAAGATAAGATGAGATAAAATATTGTGAAAAGAAAATAAAACTTTAAAAGAAAGAAAATAGAGTTTCAAAAGAAAAATAGGTACTAACATTCAAGAAAAGAAATATTAAAGCTAGTAAAGAGAAGATTGAAAGAAAAAAAAATATGGCATTATAAGGGAATTTAAAACTAGTGATAAAATAGAAGAAAATGAAACAAAATGTTACCAAAAGAAACAACATTATCATTAAAGGAAAGAAAAAATATAGAAAATAAAAGTTAGAAAGAGAAGAAAATAAAATAAAACATTAATATTAAAGAAAAAAAAAGGGCGGCTTAAAAAGAAGAAAAGAAATTAAAGGTACATTACAAGAAAAGAAATAAGATGTTAGAAAGGAAATTTGCACTACTATTAAAGAAAAGAAAATGAAGATTATGAAAGAAATGTTAAGCTTAAAAATAAAATAAGATGGAGTATTAAACTAGTATTACAAGAAAGAAAAAAAAATAAAATGGAAATAAATTACATTAATACTAAAAGAAAAGAAATCTTAAACTAAAATGGACATTAGTAATAAAGAAGAGAAAAAGAAATAACAACATTACATTAACTATTAACTAATATAGAAAAGAAATAAAGAAGAAAGAAATAAAATACTAACAAAAGAAACACTAAAGAATAATTTTCATTAAAAATAAAATAATAACAAAAGAAACACTAAATAATAATTTTCATTAAATAGGTGCAACATTGACAATTGCATCTATTTTTATGTAAGTGCTTTTTATTTTAACAATAACGACATCATTTAATCGTTTTGTCAAATTATATTAGCATTAATTGATGAGTTTAAATAAGAAAAATAACAAATGTGCTAAGTGGGAATGCTGAGAAATTAATAACTAGATAATTAAAGACAATAACTAGATTACATGAAGCAAAACAAGATTTACTAGGTAAATGAAAGAAATATGCAAATTAATATTGAATTTAACCCGATCATTCCAAAAGAGATAAGGTTGAGTTTAGAAAGATCGAGGATCTAAACGGGGTACCTAAATTGCCGAGGAATCCTCAAGTTGTGGAATGCGCCTTAACAACTTAACCCTCCGGTGGTGATCCAAGCATGGCTTTAATGTAGGTGTTGGAGGTTCAGGACTCGGTATCTAGGTAGGGCTTCGGCGTCGGGGCTCGAAATCGCTCGATAAATCAACATAATCTCTCTCACTCAAATTTCGTACTGAAAACGTACGCTGGGGTACGGTATTTATAGAATTCTTCAACCAATGAGATGTTGCCACGTTTTAGGACACGTCAGGCCATTTGGAGTTGGCGGTCGCCACAATGCAAGACGGCGGTTGCCATGTTTTTGAAAGGTTCCACAAAGTTCTATAGCGGTCGCCATAACGGACGTTGGTGGTCACCATGATGAAATGTGGCGGTCGCCACTTCTGGCTAGGGTTTCTTCAAAATTCTATGGCGGGCGCTATGAAGAGAGTTGGCGGTCGCCTTACTTGGGCAGCAAGTTTCGATGGTTCATCAAAATTTCATTGGTTTGAAGGTTCTGAGTTCAAATACCAAGCTTGGATCACTTTCCAAGGATCGAACTGAGGCACCGTTCTACCTGTTTTCATCATCGAATTCACCTAAGATTAGGTAGGGTCAAATTGGGGTGTCTACAAGGATCTGTAAGGCACATGAGCAAACTAACATGGCAAAAGGAATGGGTGTGACGCCTCGTCATCCGGGCATGTCAGGACATACATAACTATAAATAAGGGAGATATTCTAGCCGAACATTCATAATTACATATGATAATTACTACATCATTAACGGTTCAGAATTTGTTCAAAATATTTAATGATTACAGCCATCCAAAAAATTCAACAAAAGTTACAATATGTATGTGGAAAACTGAACAAAAGATCAAAAAGCAAATATCCTACATCTTCAAACGGCACTGTTGGGATCTGCTGACTTCTGCCACTCTCCCTCTTCCCTAAAATCTTCTTCTTCAACGAACCCGCCTTCCTCAAATGGTTCTTCTTCTTCACCTGTGGCACGAATGCCATGAGCCGGAGCCTAGAAGCAAATTTCTTAAACCGTCAAACAAACTCGCAACAAAATATCCTACAATACATATCGTATAATACCCAATACGAATTTAAGGGCAAAGAGACAGATAATTTATCACTTTCAACAAGGCAAGCATATATAAGAACAATTGTGCGAGTGCGTGATGCAGATGAATGTAATGCAGTTGCCCAACCCAACGTACTTCCGGAACAATATCATGAATTCCACGTCAGAAATTACATAGTAGACTTAATGGTACATTGATCACCTAACCTATCCTCGCCTCGTTGCGAAAGGTAAACCCTCACCTCGGCTACATGCCTTAGTCGTTTTACGCAATGGCACCAGCGTGGGGGTTGGCCTTTATCCAATTTTTACCCATCCTTATTACAGGCCAACCGTTCCCACATTAAGGACCAGAATGCTCATTAGGTATCAACCCAAAGTCTAATTAAAGCTAACGACGAACCTATGATGCCTGATCCCCCTTTTGTAATAAACAATCTCCCAATTCAATTTTAAACATGGCAACCAGAGACGCCCTAGATCCACAACTACTAAAAGAATGATTTTCATGTCACCCAACCCAATTTGAAAGGTACAAAGAGACTTCGATAACCCAAGATGAAATGTTGGAATGCTCATGATGTGCAATATAATTCTCGTGTGCAATTAGTTATAGCATGGCATATAAACATGATATGGCACATGGTACAACTTGCTAAAGTATCAAGTACAAGCATGCGAAGCATAACCATAATTTATACGACATAGAATCGAACTATCGGCATAAGTTCACTTCATCAAAATTATCATTTTCATACACCAATTACTCACAAAGTTCATATAAAGTTCACATACTCAAGTTCCATAAAGTAACATGCCACTCAAGTACTTAGCCAAATTTAAGTAAGTATTTAATTGTCAATTTTAAAATTACAGCAGTGTTTTAAGGTACCTAGGCATGGATTTAATTTTTAATTTTCGAACACCAATTAGATAAAAATATTTCTTACATCTTTCATCTTTAACGCTAAGGACAGATCCAAGGGCAAAATGGTCAATTATTTTAAGTGAAAACCGTTCAGTACTTTACAGAGGGAAACACAGGATTCGGGCCTCTGTTGGCCACCGTTTTGGGGCATCAATTCAAGGGATATGATTCTGATTTTTGGAAAAGTTTTAGTTTAAGGTGTCCCCTACAAGTTTCATGTTTTGTGTTAGGGCAAGTTATTTAGAAAAAGTTAGTGATTTTGGCCAATTTATAAAATAAGTTCAGTCAGCCTAAAAAGGGTCTACATAATAGGGTTTCAACAGAGAATGCTCAAAATTTTTGGGGTACCATCTGAGGGTGTTTTGGGATGATTTTTTCTCAGTATTTAGTTTAATATGTGAGCTACATTGTTTATGTTTACCACTTTTGTATTTGGCTATTGAAAACTTAGGGTTTTGGTCTCACAAAAAGGTGTGACAGAGGGCTCTATCAGTCACTGAGTCACAATAGTGACTTTGGAAAAGGTTTTGGCCTATCAAGACTTCATATTTTTAGCTAAGTTTGTGTGGACAGTAAGATAAATGTGTTACCTATAAGTTTTATATTTTGACCCAAGCTTGGTTCTCACTCTAACTTAGGGTTTTTAGGTCTGCAATTCAGAGTGGTCAAAATCTGATACTCTTTGAAAAAAATGGTATATCTAGAGTTCTACTCAACGAAATCACTCAAACTAATTTTATATGAAAGAGAACTCAAAAATCTAGGTTTGGACATAAAAATCACTTTAAGATCATTTTTCTACAATTAGTTATGATGTTTTAAAGTTTGTGGCAGAATGTTGGTAAGCCCAGAAAATCAAGTTGTTTAGGATTTTAATAGTTTAACTCATGTGGTGTCCATTTTTGACGTAATTTTTTTACATGCATGTCATGTACTCATATAAACCAAAACTCCAAAACATATTCAAGCCATAAAACTCAAAAAATATACACATGCAAGCACATGCAAAACTTGATTATACATAAAGAGTCCACTATTCACACCTACGACGTCTTTTTGAGTTATGCTTTGTTTCTTTTTCTTAGGGTTGATTATAGAGGTGGATTGAGGGCTATTTCATGAGAGTATATCAAAAGGTTTTAGGAAATTTACTTATTTGTTTTGATGCTCAAAAGGTTGAAGGAGATATGGACTTAGCTTTTATGTAGCTTTCTTGGATTTTCCTTTCTTTTTCTCATTCTTTCTTCTTCTTTCTTTCCCTCACTTTGAAGAATGCCTAAGGCTCCCCCTCTCTCTATATTGCCGAAATTGTGTAGGAGAAGAAGGGGTATTTGGCTTGCTTATATAACTAAGGTGGTGGTGAGTTTTAATAATTAATGTTTATGAAAAGAAATTTAATTATCTTAATTCTAATTGGTTGCATGGGGTGGTAATGTTCTTTTTAAGAAAATATTTTCAGATTATGCCAGATGAGGTTTTGGCTGAGGTGTTTGGGAATGCACAAAAGCTGATTTTGCATTATTATGGGGTTTAAATTATATTTTAGTACTATTTTGTGCAAGAAAATGTATAAAATATTAATTTTATATATCCTTTTAGTATCTAAATCTACTAAAATTTATTATATTAATATATTTATAATTAATTTATTATTTTCATGATTTATCATAATTTTGATAGTAATTAATTAAATAGGTATAGGTTTTTAAGCAAAATTAAGCCAATTTGAGTAAAATTGACTTTTTGACTTATTTATTGTGTAGAGATTTTAAATAATTATTTGTTTGCTTTTATTGACCTATATCATTATATTATTATGTATATTACTTATATAAAAAGTAGTAGGTCATAATAATGTTTAATTTATACATATTTTTCTCATTTTTAAGCTTAAAAAGGTAAAAAAAATAGTTTTTTGAGCACATTTCCCTAGGGGGCCAGCCATGCAAGGGTAATTTTGTTATTTTTGTTGTTATTTTGTCTTTTATTAATTAATTGTATATAACTATCTAATTTTGGATGTCCATGTGTCAAATTTTGAATTTTTAGGACTTTTTATTGTACTAAGCGCAAAATGGTCATTTTACCCTAATTATGAGAATTTTTGATTTTTAATTTTAGATTTTATGTTATTTACTTAATTTAAGCTGTCCCAAGACATTTCTGAGTATTAGGGTTTTGCCTCTAAGTATTTGGTCTTTTTAGGATTTTCGGGTCAAATTAGGGTTTCAGGTTGAGTTAGGATTTCTCTTATTCATACAGTAACCTAAGTTCTTGTTGTGTATCAGTCGCTAATACTAGGGTTTGAGCCAAGTTGTTACATTCTAGGTGGTTACTACTAGGGTCCAGACCTGAGTGTTACAATGGGTCGACAAGCATAAAGGCATGATTATATTAATTAGTCACATCAAGTTCATTTAGCTAGGGCAAAGGCAAAAAGATGATGACCTCACCGGCTTGGGTCAGGTCGGGTCATGCCGACCTAACGGGTCGGGTATAATTTACTCTATAAATAGCTGACAACCCAAAGGGCAAAGGTATGCACTCATTTTTACTAAGCAGAAACTCTGTCAATTTGTATTCCCCTTTCCCTCTTTAAACAAATCCTAATCGAATTGTCAAAGGGTCCACCGGCCTCTTTTCTTGTGTAGGCAAACGTGGATTACACCTCGGATCCACCTAGCCAACGTGGACGGAATACGTAGATCCCAATCTAATTCCTCTACAACTTGGCGCCGTTTGTGGGAAACTTACGAAGAACGCCTCCATGGCTAGCCGGGACTACCATGCTTACGATGAACGGAGATAACAACATCCTGCGTCGCAAGTAGGGGCTTTGCACTCAACAAACCACCCAATGAATTACCAACGGCAGAGACGACAAATGCATTCTAAGATTCATGTGGGGGGCTCAAGGGTGGAAAGAATGAGGAAAGAGACCCATTATGGTAGCTCCCACCTGACCACACCTTTCCAAGGGGACTACCCGCCATAGTACTCCCTATAGAGGGTGGTGGAATAGTACCACAATGAGTTCAATAGACGAGATGACGTGTTAGAAAGGCTCCAGCGTGAGCTACGAGAAACGCGGTTCTGGGCTAAAAGAAGGGATATGCCAGGGGAACACCCGGTTCTCCCATTATCTAGACAAGGCGTAAGAGCGCGTCTAGATTGGCCCCAAGCGAGCCGAAGCGCAAGAAGGAATGACCCACCGTAGAACCACAGAAACGGCAACCCAAATGTCTCTGGGTCCAAAAGAGAGGCTCGAGCAAACACAGGCTTGTAACAACACCCGCGCGCTCGTTCGGAACCTGCAATCCAAAAGTGTGCTCGGGAACGATGAAGAGAAGGAAGATCTCAAGCAGTGGCTACACCTCTAGCTCGAGGGCAGGCTCCAGCAACCTTCGGGAAGGTCGGCCAAGGATGTGACTAGGAGAGCACTCGAACAAATCTCAGCCACACCGTTCACAAGGGAGGTAGATGGAGCGAACCCCTCAAGAAGTTTCATTCACCAAAATTTAATCTTTATGATGGGAAAACGGATCCCATGGGGCATATCAGACACTTCAGACAGATCATGGCTCTCTAAAACAGAAACAACGCCCTGATGTGTAGGGTCTTCCCTTCCAATCTAGGCGAGGTCGCCCTGAGGTGGTTTAATAAGCTCCCAGCATGGTTTGTTGGAAGCTAGAAACAGTTGGCCGAGCTGTTCACAACAAGATTCATCACGAACAGCAAACAACCAAGGGAGATTGATTCCTTGCTCAATCTGAAGCATTTCGTTGTAGCCTCGTTCAAACTCAGGTTGGAAAGGACTCACAAGTTAAGGCAGTCTTTAACAAAGAGATCGGCCATCAGGATCGTCGAGCTCATGCAAAGAATTAAATAGTATGCCAAGGTCGAAGAGGAGAAGGCGCGGCCAATACAAGCTGAGAAAGGGAAAGCAAGAAGCCCAGAAAGATGTACGGAGAGGAGAAGGAGGTGGAAAGACCAAAGGCAAGCTACGCAGTGGCCAATACGATCTTCAAAGAGCCCATCTACAAGCTCCTCCCCAAAATCAAAAACAAGTTGTGGTTCGAGTGGCCCTCAAAGATGATTAGGGACCCAAGCAAAAGGAATGACAAGGTACATTGTTCGTATCACAAAGATCATAGGCATATAACAAAGAATTGTAGATAGTTCAAGAAATTCTTGAAAGACCAGGTTAAGGCAGGGAATCTCGGCCAGTTCATCAATAAAGAAAAAATGAGGGTCGAGCAGCATGTTACATGTTAGGCCGAGCAAGATATAGTCATGGACGAATTATCCAGGGTCACAAGCGTCATACATGCGGCCCCCAGGTCGAGAAGAACAAATGAGGTTAGGATTAAACATCGAGAGGCTGCACACAAAAGGGAGGTGATGCAGACTCGGCTCGGCCAGAGGGAGCCAAGAAAACGAAAACAACCGAGCAGCGAGCATTCTACCGAGAACTTAACCTTCACTGATTCGTAAATGGAAGAGGTGGAACACCCCCACAATGATGCGTTAGTAATCACACTCAAAATTGGTAGGTACAATGTAAAGCAAATCTTGGTTGACCAGGGTAACTTAGCTGAGGTGATGTATTCTAATCTCTTCTTCAAGTTGGGTTACAAGAAGGAAGATCTCGAGAAGTCATAAACTCCGTTGGTTAGATTCAATGGGCAGCCCATCCTACCTCTAGGCCAGATTACCCTCCCAGTCAGGGCAAAAAGCCAAGTGAAAAACATCAAATTCTTAGTGGTAGATGTACATTGCCCGTACAATGCGATAATGGGAAGGGCGCTACATCAGTTGAAGGCCATTCCCTCGGCATACCATCACGTCCTAAAGTTTCCAACAGTTGGAGGAGTAGAGACTATTAAGGGAAATCAAACTACTGCCAAACAATGCTTTATGGCTGCCATTAGAGGAGAGGCTGGCCAAAGCACAGAGGAACAAGTATGCGTGATGGAACTACAAGATAGACCCGCTCTGGAAGACGTGGGTAGGGTCCTAGAGTATAAAGTTGTGGAGCCATCGAAAAAGATCGTGTTGAAAGATGACGACCTAGAGCACTTCTTCCTCCTCATCTCGAGCATGCCCGAGCAAAAGGAGGTTGAGCTGGTGTAGTTTTTGAAATCTAACATTGAGGTGTTCGTCTGAACCCCTTACGAGATGCCCAGCATAGATCCCGAGGTGATCCAACATGAACTCAATGTAAATCTGGCGCACAAACCTGTTATGCAGCGCGGGCGGAGGTCATCAACACATCATTCACAAGCTGTCCTAGAAGAAGTTGAGAAGTTGCCTGAGGCAAATGCGATCAGAGAAGTGCAATACTCAATTTGGCTTTCCAATACTGTGGTGGGAAAGAATAAGAACGATAAATGGAGGGTGTGTGTGGATTTCACTGACCTCAACAAGTTCTGCCCCAAAGACTCATTTCCTCTACCCAAAATTGGAGCAGGGCATGGGAAAATGAGCTTTCTAGACGCCTATAGGGGATATCATTAGATCTCCTTGAGCTTAACCGAGCAAGAGAAGACCAGTATCATCACTCCACGGGGATTGTACTACTTAAGGTAATGTCGTTCGGCTTCAAAAATGCAAGAGCGACGTACCAAAGGTTAGTCATGAAAATACTTCAGTTCATGCTTGGCCACAATATAAAGATTTACATTGATGACATGGTCGTGAAGCCAAAGGAGCAAGACAGCCACATGTCTGAGTTGAGGGCCACGTTTGAAGTGCTAAAAGCCTATCAGCTCAGGTCAAATGCATCGAAGTGTGCCTTCGAGGTTGAATCTAGGAAGTTCTTAGGACATCTAGCGAGCCGAAGAGGTATCCAAGCTGACTCAGATCAGGTAAAGGCTGCGAAGGACATACAGCCACCCAAGACAATACTAGAAGTACAAAAGTTGACCAAAATAGCCGCCGCACTCAATCGATTTATCAGTAAGTCTTCAGATAAGTGCAAGCCTTTTTTCAGTTGCTTAAAAAAGGTTAAAATTTTGTGTGGGGGGAGGATTGTGGACAAGCATTCCAAGAATTAAACGAGTAATTGACTACGGCCCCCCTCCTCTCTAAACCTCTCGCAGATGAAGAATTGTATATGTATTTAGCTGTTTCCGAGCATTCGGCTTGCTCGGTCATGTTATGGCTTGAGGAATCCGAACAAAGGCTAATCTACTATGTAAGCCATTCTTTCTTGGATGTGAAAACTAGATACCTCCCCCTAAAAAAGCTTGCCCTCGCACTAGTGACGGCCTCGAGAAAATTGGTCCACTATTTCCAAGCCCACAGAATGGTTGTCCTGACATCCCATCCTTTAAAGGCCACCCTACGCAAAGCCAATTTCTTAGGAAAAGAGGATAAATGGGCGGTGGGACTCGGGGAATACGACATTCAGTTTAAACCAAGGACAGCCATCAAGGGGTAAGTCCTTACAGACTTTGTAGCAAAATTCTCCAGACTGGATGTACTATTTAGCTCGGCCCTGAATACATCCAAAGCCAAGCCAAGGGGGAAAAGAGGATAGGGCAGAGAAAGAAACTGAAGAAGCCGACGTGCGGTGGAAGATGTACACTGATGGATCTTCGAATTAGAAAGGTTCTGGAGTAGGAGTAGTCCTCATCTCACCAGAAGGGGCCATTATTGAACACTCCATTAGGCTGGGCTTCCCAGCCTCCAACAATGTAGCCGAATATAAAGCACTACTGACTGGGCTAAGAAGTGTCGAGCTGCTCAAAGTTAAGCAGCTTTAGGTTTTTTGTGACTCCCAGCTCATGGTGAATCAGCTCATAAGTTAGTATAATGCCCGGGAAGAAAGGATGGCGACGTACCTTTCCATAGCACTTTAGCTCCTAAAGAGCTTCGAATCAGCTCAAGTCGAGCAGATTAACAGGGAAAGGAACTCCCATACAGACGCTCTGATCACGCTAGCATCAGCAATAGAGCTCAGACTGAAAAGGGTTGTCGACGTACAAGAGCAAATGAAGCCAAGCATTGACCTCGAGCCTAAGCAAATTTCGCCATAGAAGAAAATGAAGGTCCGAGCTGGATGGAATCCATCATCAAATTTTTGAGAGATGACTAACTTTCTAAGGACAAGAAGGAGGCACATAAGATAAGACACAAGACCGCGCGGTTCTGGATGTTCCCAACTGGGTAATTATATAAGAAATCTTATTCAAGACCGTACTTGCTCTGTGTACACCCGAGCAGAGTCCAAGATTTCCTATATGAACTATATGACAAGCTGTATGGAAGTCACGCTGGGGGTATGTCAATGGCTCACTGTGCCATTACTCAGGGCTACTGGTGGTCCTATATGCAGAAAGATGCCCAAGTTTACTATCAGAAATGTGAGAAATGCCAAAAGTTTGCACCTGTACATAGACAGCTAGCAGAAGATCTTAGCCCAATCACGAGCCTGTGGCCATTCGCCTAATGGGGGATTGACATTGTGAGACCTCTACCCAAAGCAATGAACAGTAAGTTTTTAATAGTGGCTACAGATTACCTTTCCAAGTAGATTGAGGCCAAGTCATTGGCCAATATTAGAGACACGGATGCTAAAAAATTTGTATGGAAGAACATAACTATTAGGTTCAGTATACCTCGGGCCCTAGTTGCTAACAATGGAAAGCAACTCGATAGCTCACTCTTTAGGCTATTCTATTCAGAGCTTGGGATAAGGAATTACTTCTCAACTCCCTCATTTCCCCAGAGCAATGGGTAAGCCGAGATCTCCAACAAAACTATCCTATTAGGTAACAAAAGAAGGTTGAAAAACGCAAAAAGAAAATGGGTGGATGAGCTCCCCTTAGTACTCTGGACATATCACACTACACCTAGGAAGTTAATAGGGAAAACCTCGTTTATAATGGCTTACGGAGTAGAGGCGGTAATCCCTTTGGAGGTCGAACTTCCCACCATCAGAACCGAAGCATTCAAGTCCGAAAATAACAGCTTCACTATTGCATTGGACCTAGATTTGGCCGAGGAAAGAAGGGATCGAGCTCTGATCAAGCTAGCAGCTTACCATCAACAGCTCTCAAAGTTCTACAACAATCACGTCCAACCTAGGAACTTCCAAGTCGGCGAGCTCGTCCTCAAGAAGGTCCTCCTTAACACCAAGGACCCTCTAGATGGCAAGCTCGGGCCAACCTCAGATGGCCCATACAAGGTTACATCAATCGTGGGGACAGGGGCTTATCGTCTAGAAAACATGGATGAAAAGCCGATTCCAAAACCTTGGAATGCCCAAAATCTCAGAAATTTTTATCATTAGATGAAAACATGCAAACGCCTCAAGATCAAATCTTCAATGAAAGAACCATCTTTTTGAAACAACTTGTGTATACAATTTATGACACTATAAAAAACCCCGGTTAGCCTAAGAGTCACTATTGGGCACAAAAGCCCTAACTCGGCTAGGCATGAAAAGCCTCGATTGGCCTAAACGTCACTACTGGATATAAAAGCCATAGCTCGGCTACGCATGAAAAGCTCTGGTTGACCTAAAAGTCACTACTGAGCACAAAACCCGTAACTCAGGTAGATATGAAAATGCCCATGTGTAGAGAGAATGGCCCAAAGAGGGATGTCATCCTCTTCATAGTATGGTTCCGTGAAAGACAAAGAATAAAAGAATGAGGCTACTGGCTCGGACCACAGGTCCACAGTTGCCAAGGGCCATGAAAATGCCCAATTACAGAGAAGACGGCCTAAATAGCTAAGCCGCCCTCTCAGGAGTACAATTCCATGAAAGACCAAGAATCAAAGTAAGGCTTCTGGCTCAGACCACAGGTCCTCAATTGCTAAGGGCTACGAAAATGCCCAAGTGCAAAGAGGACAGCCTGAAGAAGGAACTGCTCGGGTTTAAAAGACGAAACTTCTCGGCCAGATAGCCAGCTAAAAATAGTTAGGAATCGCATAAGTATGTTGAAGTCGGGCATGGGAGCCCGTTCTTGGATAATACAAAGTTCATGTAAAAATAGACAAGTATACAAAGCTCAGTTGAAAGGCCAAAAAGCTGTATTTCATTAGATATTAAACGGCAGTACATGTGGGGCACACCGACCTCACAGATGCAAACGAGGTCATGCTGTGCAAAAAAAAAAGAGGGAAACCCTATGCCGCTTGAGCTTCTCCCATCTGGCTCCCATGCTGGTCAGCATCTGTTTGCTCGGCGGAGCCATGTCCCACGGTCGGCACCCTCACATCTTCATCCTGAGCTGCCTGCTGAACATGGGTCTCATCATCTTTGGCAGTCAGATCGACGAGAGAGTTAGATTGAAGCATGTTGTGGTCGGGAAGGAGTACCTCAGGCCAGAGGGGGTCCAGGTCCTCAAGCTCTTCACCATGCTCGGTTTGTTGAGCCATCTACTCGGGAACAGTAGGGGCAGCTGAAAGGACAACAACAAAGAGGGAGGACCTCTACGGTAATGCCAGAAAGGGCGGCTTGACCGGCTACGTGAGCCAGCTCAAGGGGGAGGGGGATGCTAGGCCGAGGCCACGGCACTTCCTTACGGAGGATAGAATCCTCTGCAATGAAGGTCGTATTCAGCACAGCGTCTGTGCCCATTTTGAAAATGGGATTGTGCAGCCCCCTAACCTAGGCCTCATAATCGTCTCCAGCCTTTTCGTAGCTGGCATCGAACTACTCGTTGGCTTTGGCTTTGCTGGAGGCTTGAAAGTCAGCGTATTTTTTTTTGGAGCTCAGCTTGGAGGGCCATCACCTCGGCCTTCTCCTTCCTTGTTTGCTCGAGCTCTGCAAGTGCCGAGGTGAAATTGTCCTCGACCTCTCTTTGTGCATTCGAAGCCCTCGACCTCTCTTTGTGCCTCACCAACCTGCACTTGTAGAGTTCTTATGCCGTCTTAAAGGCCCAACGAGTTGACATGGAGAAGGTTGTATTTTTCTTTCAGCTCGCTAAATCGCTTGCAAGCCTCCATCACCATATGCATTCCCTGCGCGGGTCAATCAATAACAAATCAGTAGACAAAACTCGGTAATAAGGATACATACAAAGTGTCAAAAGCTCGGGAAAAGAGACTTACCACGATAGAATGTTGTTCGTCTTGCTTGATGATGGAGGAGTTCGGTAGTTTCTGAAATCTAACCTTGTCCCGAGGAAGGACAAAGCTCTTGGCTATGGCCCACGCTACGTGGTAGCTCTTCTACACAGAATCCTGAGCAGTGAGAGCACATCCACGGCAAGTAGGTGTGAATGCGAGAGAGGGGTGTACCTCAGATCCCGCCAGGTCGGCGTACAGGGTGTCCTCTAGGCACAGTTACCCCTCCTCCAGTCGACGGCGTATGTGCTGATCGGCCGTCTCGACGGCCGTGCTTCGTCTCTTTTGCTGACGTGGTAGAGGAGGTAGGGCTTGAAGCGTTGGGGCGGCTGGAGGCGCCGAGAAGCTAGGAGTTGGAGGTGGTGGATCTGACCTCGCAATCGTTGAAGTATTGGAGGTGCCAGCGGTAGATGAGGGGCTAGTATTGTCTCTAAATAATAAACTGCTGAGAACTCGATTATGAGGTATAACGGCTTGGTTTTTTGGCACTAAGGCACGGCGCTGGGATCTCTTAGGGCGGCGTCGTGCGACAGCGCGCCTCGAGGAAGAAGCTTCCCCGCTATGGTCTGGATTAACGAGCTCTACGCAACACCCAAGCTCACTCGGGTTAATGGGGATGTCGTTGAACAGACGCTCGAAATCCTGAACTGTGGTGTCGTAGTTCAGCACACGCCTAAGATGCATGTGGTTGATGAGATTATTATCTCAGCGATCTTTCTTACCTGAGGTGTTGCAGTAGGCACCTACAAAGGAGAAAAGACCATATTAGAGCTCGGCTGTTGGCAATACGAATAAATGAACAAAATAAAAAGGAATGGAGCTCGGCTACCTGGTGTCCCAGGCCGAACGGGGCACATCCTGGTTCTCAGATCAAGGTGCCCAGGCTCGATTTGCCAATTCCCTCCCACAACCACAAAGTCCTGGATCTCACCTTTATGGGAGCCCTTCATGCCGAGCACAATGTGCCGACTGTCCTTGGCCCTAAGGTAATATTTGTTGCTACCACGGAAGGGTTCCATCATGGTGTAATTGTTGTTTGTTGGGAGAATATCCAACGCCAAAATAAAATACATGCTCGGGGATCCAGAAAATACATCTTTATTAAACTT